>OX638069.1:39188263-39362271 GCA_951804385.1 Trifolium dubium
CTTTTCTGTAGTTTTTTTCTTGAGCATAAACTTAACTACATGTTTTTATGTTAAAAATTATTTGCTATTTTTGTCACAGATTTTGTCCAAAACATTTCAGTGTCAATAAATCAATATCTAAATCATATGCTAAATGAGTTTGTGATCGATTTAAAAACCAATTTTGTAAATGTCATTAAACCATTAGATACTATCATACTATGAAGTTCGGATGCGTAGTACGAGTGCGCAGCTGCGATATGATATAGATATGCAAAAAATTTAAACTTCAAGATACGTTAAATAATTTTATTATAATAGAGGTTGTATGCATGTAAGAGACTTGAAAGAAATATGTAGTGAACATTCTTCATTCATAATTATAAATATCACAATTTATAAAAGTAATGTGATCAAAATATAAAGAGCAGAATTTTCGTATAATTCATAATCTATTTGAATTCCTATGTTAACATCAACAAAGTACCATTAAAAGAACTTAAACAAATTTTATCTAATGTTTTGAGTGATTGAATCTCTTTTCTCTCATACGTACCATCATCCATAAAAAAACATAACCTTTAGAGCTGAGCTTAATGTTTGGATTCAAACCTCAATTTTCTTCATTTATATGTGAATTTCTAATGACTATTACTTTTTCACCTACCTAAAATAAGTAATTGAACAATTAAGTTGTTTGAAATAAAATTGAGAAGAGCTAACAAGATAAAACACCATTGTACATTTGTAATCCAAAAAAATGAAATCAAATGAAACACCAAAATATCCACTTGAGCATAGCTCAATTGGTATATTACATGTTATGTGCATGAATCAAAATTCAAACCAGATACGTCAATTTATTCACCTTATACTATTACACATACGTTTAAATCCTACTCACTAAACTACAATAATAAAAAAACGCCAAAATTGTCTTTGTGAATCGATAGAGAAGACGTATAATACGCTAAAGTGGGCCTTTGTGACAGTACCAAAAACAAGTGGGCTTTGTGATAGTACCGAAAAAAAAGAAGTGGACCTTTGTGAAAGAATCATGATAAGACAGTGAAGTTAATTCATTTGATTTGGTAGTGGATGTCCTCTTGTAGGACAAGGGAAGTTATTGTATATATGAGTAAAATGAGAGCAAAAATAAGTTTGTATACATTTATTGATTGATGTTTTAATAAGATTTGTACACTATATTGGGTCAAAAAAAAAAAAGATTTGTACACTACCAAATCCATGTCTCTCAACTCTTGTTGGATAGACTTTTGGGCTGATCAAGGCCCAATGTCACATTCCACAGTCCAATAACACATTTATATTGGTCTATATAAAAACCTCTCAAACCTCACAAAGTAGACATTATCATAACCTCTACTTCCACCTTGAGCTTATACTGACTTCGGCATCGGAGTATTTTATGCAGATACAACCTCCCATTTTGCACGTTGGTCATCTCCATGCTTGGATTCCAACCTCCAACTTAGAGTATTTTTTCTACCGGTCTACCACTATGAATTTTTTACCCTCTCATTTATCACTCGCAGATACATCTAAATTATGTTCGCATAATATTATATAGTGTTAAAAAAAGAGATTATCACTAGCACTTCTCTTATACAAAAATAGTACATGAATGATATACATAATTTCGATATATAATTATTTGCTTATCCGCACTTTCAAGTTTGCTCAATATTGGACATGACTTACATCAATCATCATCGACAATAACCACACAACAACCAGGAGAATACAAGATGTGTTTAATGATTAATCACAAAGTTATCCACATATTATCAACTATATATCAACTGTGTCAAAAGTCAAATTATGTCCTCATCTTTCTTCTCCATCTCCATAGTAACATATGAAGTAAAATGATCTAGATTTATCTTATAGTTTCAATCATATTATATATTATTAAGTTGTCACATTTCAAAACAAAAATGAAAACAAAGTTAAATTTAACGTTCACAGGAGATGTGATGTGAGAGTGAGATAATGAATGAATTTTCAACTATTCCAAAAATCCAAACTCCAAATAATAGGCCAAACAAACCAAAATGATTATTAATCATCTCAGATACTAGTACTAATTTTGTGGGGTCTCATTATTTTATACAAGTAAATAAATAAATAAATTTATGGGGCCAACTTTTAAAACAACGTGGCTTTAGCCCTCAGAAGAGGTATCTTTTGGTCCAAGTTCAAATGTGACACAAAGAGACAAATTGAAAATCTTACATTGTCTCCAGCACAAGCCACAAAGTATCAGTGCACCAAAATGTAAATAATTATTCTAACAATAATTAATTAAAAAAGAAAAAGAACACAGCTTCACCAATTCCTATACTTGCTTAAACAATTACACATGTGATGGCACCAAACAAAACCAAGCATAAATGGCACAAATAGACATGCATCAAATACTCTATGTCACTTAATTATTTGGTTAGAAGTTTTATTTTTCACTGGTACATATGAAAAATAGACTAATTTTAATAGGGGTGAAATTGGACCGGTTTGGATCGGTTTTAAGTTAATCCGATGTCCGAACCAATGAACTTTTAGTTGGTTCGGTTTAGGTCGGTTTGGTTCGGTTTTTAAAAATGAATTCGATCCGAATTAGTCGGTTTGGATCGGTTTGGATCGGTTTGGATCGGATACTATACTCGGTTCGCAACATTTTGTTTTCCGGTATAATATTTGCTATTATTTTTTCAAACACGATATATTTTAAACTCTATTTTTCAAACGACTTATAATAATAACATAAACCAAATAAAAAATAACATAATTTCTATGTTTGTGTACACTACTTCTACCTACGTGTTTTGTTTTGAAGGTGAATGTAGTTTGGAACTGTCAAAATATGAGCCAAATAGATTGTTATAAGATGGTCGGTTCGGTTCATCGGTTCACCGGTTTTTAAAAATGAAATCCGAGATCCGAACCAAACTAGTTCGGTTTAGCTTGGTTCGGTTCGGTTTTTGATCCAAACCAAATAAGATTGGATTTTTTTCGGTTTGGATCACCGGTTTCATTGGTTTTGTCTGATCCGCTTTCACCCTAAATTTTAATATGCACAAATTCTTGATGAAGTTTTTGACATGTCTTAATAAGGCAGCCACTCTTGATCAAAATGACCATTTTTGGCACTAAGGTTATGACACAAATGAGGATTTATTCTATTAGTATCACTTAGCTCGGTCCATATCACTCTTACAAAATCTTATCTACTTTTAGATTTGTTCTTCGAGAAGAATTTTATATCTTGTCCAAAGTTTAGAAGAGTTGAGTCTTATAAATTTTTTGTCTTCTCGTACCAATTATTCCTTAATAAAATTCTTTCATTATAGTAGACCTAAACGTTAGTCGGATCAAGAGAAAAGTCTGGAGAATCATACACATTAAAGAAAGTAGGAAGAAAGAAAAACACAGAATTCGAGGGATGTATTTGAATTATAAAATAGTCCAAATACATGTATTGATTTTCGTGTTTTTCTTCCTTCCTACTTTCTTTCCTTCTAACCAAACACACCCTAAACTAAAATCCCTTCATTCTCTCAATTACCAACTAAAATATCAAAATATTAGTCTTAACAATTACGCAAAAAAATATATTGATTTAAAAGAAAAGAAAAAAACAAAATGAGCATGCAATACTAGAAAGCTATTGCATTTTCCACTCTCCAATGTGAAATTCCACTTCAACCAACCCTGTTGGGTCAAATACACTTTTTTTCTCTCTTTCATCCATCCAAAAAGAAAATCACACTTTCACTGCTTATGTCCTTTTCTTTCTTTCTTACTTTCCCACTTCTCTGACCACATTTTCCCTTTCTCTCAAGTAACAACTATGAATGATACTCCATATTATTAAAATGTGCCAACTTTATCAAATAAACACACACCAATTAGGCAATTATTGGTATGATTACTTGAACAATTTTTTGCTCATTTTTTGGTTTCTTTCTACCAAGACCTTGACCAGCTAACAAAGTGTTAATTAGTAATTAAGTAGAGTAAAAAACATAAACCAAGTTATAAATTTGAAAACACCAATTATTGATGAAATTAATGAAATGAATGCAGCTACCAAAACAATTTCTTCTTATGGAGTTATGGTTGGTTTGGTACTATTGGATCTTGGCTAGCTACAATTCACATAGATATGCATAACAAAAAAAAGGGTAGCTACAGTACATTTAAATAATTAATACTACTATATAGAAAAGTACATTAAATTTAAATTACATTATAGATACAGAAAAGATGTGATTCTTCCTTCACTTTATCGGAAAGAAGGGCTTTACAATTTACACTACCAAGGTAAACAAAAGAAAGAGCTTTTCCTTCATTTCAACAGTACCACTACTCATGCATGCTACATGCCCATTACTCTTTACTTTGACTATTTCTCTCCACTTTGCAAAATTTAAAATCTAAATATTACAAAATTAATTAATTAATATAATAAAATCCTAGCTAGGTAATCTTGAATTTTCTTGCTTGCTTCTTCAGCCTGAAAGTCGTTTGTCACTAGATTTCCTAGACATTTCTGGTGACATCTCCCTCAATGGATCGCTCACAGAACGTGGTAGTTGGGAAGAAGACTCACATTCTGTATTCAACAAAGTCAAAACTCTCTTCAAAGTTCAAACCATTACTACTCAAATTAATTGACCATCCATTTGTATTTTGTACCTAAACTATCATCATCATTTATATAAATATAATAGTACCTCCCTCTCAAAATAAATGTCAAATTACACTGAGAAATTTCCTACTTTATACTATTTAACATATTAACTTTTTTTAATTTTACTCTCTAACTCTTACAAAAAGAATTTTAATAATCTAGAATTCGGTGCGAGTTCTGACATGACATGATGTTTGATTGTACTATATTAATTGGTAGTGATCATATATAAATTAAATTGACGATTTATTAAAAATAATAGGTGACAACTTGTGTACCCCCACAAGATTTAAAGGTATATACCCATAACCACTATAAAAATAAAAAGTTTTAAGCGATATAATTTTTTATAAAATACACCGTTAGATTGAAAGTTTATATCATATAGATCATTTGTGTAAAATTTCAGACAAATCTAAAATCATTTGATATGTTATTGAGACACATAAAGATTAACGGTGTTTAAGATATCACAGAAACTCTTAATTTTGATGCGTCTTAATAACATATCAAATAATTTTAAATTTGTCTGAAATTTTCCTCAAATAATCTATATGATATAAACTTTTAATCCAACGTAACGGTGTATTTTATAAAAATTTATATTGATTAAATATTTTTTAAGTTACTGGGGGTAAATACCCCAAATCTTGAGAGAATAGACAAGAAAAAGCTAAAATAATAATTGTAAGCATTAAATATTAACAAAGATAAAAGATGAATCTGTTAATTTTTTTTACCTCTAGAGGCATTGAAGGACCTCTTGCAATGTAAAATAGCTCCTTGAATTCCATCTTGCTGCTGCAACAACGAATCATCACGGCGTTTCGACGACACAAACACCGGCGGAGAAGCCGCCACTGCCGACGACGCTGAACGGCTCTTTCCTAAATGTTTGTAAACAACTCTAAGCCCTGCCGGAATATTATTACCCTGTTTTTGACTCTGACTCTGATTCTTTCCATTGTTTTCTTCACTTTCAACAACGGTTTCCCCTTCCGCCGCCACTATTTCCTCTTCAACCTTTTCACCAGAGCTTGGTTTTTCACCATGACTGTACCTACGAGAAACTCTAATGTAAAGAGGTTTCACCATTTTCAAATACTTGTGCATAACTACTTCCTTTGAAAACCGTTTCTCTTCCACTGGTGACAACAATGTTTCATGATGTTCAACGTTGTTCTGTTTCTGGTTTTGAGATTTGTTGATGTTTCCTTTGGAACTGTTGTCTCTGGTGAACAGTGAAACAATAGGAACTTCTTCAACTTTGAATTTGATTCTGTTTGGTTTTTGTTTCTTCTTCTCTGCAACAGAATCATTTTTTGGTTTCTTGAGACCAGACATGAAGACACGAAACTTTGTTGCTGATTTTAGTAATGAAGCAGTGAATTGAGGTCTGGAGTTAGGTTCGGAAGTGTTGTTGAGAAAGAAGCTAGAAGGTTTCAACTGAACTAGTTTTCCTTTGAAGAATAAATCTTGTGAAGGAGACAGTGAAAGATTTGCATCACTTTGTTCATTGTTTGAAGGAGATAGGGTTATCTTAAACTCACCATCTTCTTCAGATTCTTGTTCTTCTTCTTCATCTTCATTATCATCATTTTCTTCATGTTGTTGGTTGTTGTGGTTGGTTTCTTCAGAAACATCGTCTTCTTCTTCTTCTTCTTCTTCTTCTTCTGGTGAATTAGTAAACTCTAAGTCGAAGAAAGGACCGTCATCTTCGTTGTTGTTGTTGTTGTTGTCTTCGTCTTCGTCGCTGGTATCGGCGGCGGTGGCGAGGATGGTGGTGGTGTTGACGGCGGTGGTGGTGATGACAGTGGAATCAGTAGTGGAAGATGGAAGTCCAACAATGGTACCACCTGCTCTCCAGTATTTGAGCAAGCTAAAAGCTTCCATTGTTGGGAGAGCCAGTATAGTACAGTAAAATGAGCTAAAAAGAGAAGAAGAAGAAGATAAAAAAAAAGGAGGAACAGAAAGAGGAAAAATTAAAGTGTGAATATTTTGTTGGATATGGTGGTTAATGGAGAATGCAATAGTGAGAGAGTGTGAAGGGTTACACACAAAACTGACAAAAGAAAGATAGTTTTGAATTTTTATTTTGGTTTTCTAGTTTATAGATAAGGGTGTAAGTGGATCGATTTGGTTCAGTTTTAAGTAAATTTATTGTCCAAATTAATAAATTTTTATTTAGTTCGATTTTTAAAAATGAATTTGATTCAAACCAGTGGGTTTAGATCGAATATTATATTTAGTTTGCAATATTTTGTTTTTTGGTATAATTTCTGCAATTATTTTTTCAAATGATATACTTCAAACTCTATTTTTCAAACGTCTTACAATAATAACATAAATTAAATAAACAATAATATAATTTTGAAATACAAAATACAACATATAGGTAGAATGAAGTTTACCATCTAATTCAGAATACAAGTCAAGTCTTTTTTTGAAGAAGAAATACAAGTCAAGTCTTAAGTAGTGTTAACCACCAAATATAAATATAAGAGTATGTTTATTAGGGGTTAGTTCATTTCACCGGTTTAACAGATTGTGAAAATGAAAACCGAGAACTGAACTAGTTCGGTTCGATCTTTGATCAGAACCAAAAGTCATTTTTTTTCTTCAATTTAGATTGAATTGAATCATCGGTTTAATCGGTTTTTTCGATCCGCTTACACTCCTATTTATAAGGGTTAGAGGTCATATTCTAACATTAAGTGATTTCAGTCTACTCTCAAATATAGTTTTTTTTTTGATAAGCTACTCTCAAATATAGTTGCGGTGATCATACCGTAGTTCTTTTTATTAAGTTTACCGCTAATTTTCATTGGACAAACTAATGTCAAATGAGGGTTTTGAGTTTTTTTTAAGGAAAAAGTTAAAGATATGCCTTAGGATTTTTAAGATAAAAAATCAATTTTAAATATTATGTATTCAACATTTATAAAACTAATTTTTTTAAACTCCTTAACATGGACCAATACAATTTTTTTAAATTCATATTGGTACATCTAAATAGTCTCATATCTTTTAAAATTAATTAAGACTAAAAATAGTTTATGTGAAGGATAATCTAACAAAGGTATGAATGTAATTTTTATGAAGGATAAAATTCACGTGCAATTCAAAACAAACCACTCATCAAGATAGTACTTCAATCCAAAGTTTTTGGTTAAATTAGAAACTATGAAACAAAGACACTTTTCAAACTATTATTTATTATCGATGTATTAGTGTCTCTGTCGTATTTCATTCAGTATTTATGTTCTAGTAAGGTGCTTCATAGATCAGCAGTCATCTTTACCATTTGATGTAGTAATTAACTATGTTTGGATAGGGAAGTTTTAAAATTTTCTCCCTAAACAAAATAATAAACATTACAGAAATTTAACTAAAATTTTGAGATCCATTCGAATTTAGATTTTAGTAGTACTATTGAATTGAATTATGGAGTAGTACACACACAGACACAGTAGCAGTACAGAGCAATTTGTCAGCTTGCTTGGTTGCAGGGTAGTCATGTGAAAGCGGTCAGATAAATACGGAGAGAGTAAATATATTGCAGTAGTTGCTTGCAGGACAGAGATAGTAGACAGTAGAGTAGCTTTCATTCATTATTGAATGAATGAATGAATAAATGAATCCAATGAATGACTCAAAAGAATACTACCCTCTATTTTTTCCGTGACAAGAAAGAATCCCTGACATTCAATTCACTCCAACACATTAAAATACTATACTTGTACTACTTTTTTAATGGGTGACACACGTTACTCATCATGGAATCAAATTAATCTGCCTAATCTTTATTGTTATTCTAGAAACATTATTTTATGTTGCATTATTTGTAGTAGTAGCTTTGAACATATAATTCCATGAACTAATATTTGGACCAGTAGTGAACAAAAGAAAATCGGAATTTTCCCATCAAAACTTTTTAATATTGAATTGCTAGCTCACACCAATAATATTGAATAGCAGATCTGTTTCTCATATTTTGTACATTGTAGGAAAGGAACTGCTATTTCTTCCTTAATAGGTATAATAATACAATACAACACAAGCTACACTACTAATTACAACATTGTTATTTGTTCATAGCATACGATCACAAAACAAATACCAAACGTGAGCAATACTTGTTTGTGCTCAAGTATGCATCAAAAAAATACTACCGGAACCTATACACGTATAATTATATATCACTCGCAAACTACAGATTATTCTATGGAAGTCTCTTTGATGCAAAAAATGCATATAAGGAGACACTCACAAAGTCCAACCAGAAGAATGCAACTACGAATTCTTTATATACTTTAATTATTAATTTTCATAGGAAATAAGATAGTTGTTCTTTCTTCCTCGAACCACCTTCTCCATACAACTCATTCCACTGCTTCAACTCATTCATTCCAGCCCCCTCGGATGCAAAGCTTGCGGCAACCTATGTTCGGACAAGGTGCTCAAATTAATTAAGCCATATATTGTATATACATATTGGATGCAAAAGAAACCTGAGATCTCCACAGCCCTAAGAAGCAATTTTATCGCGTCACTTGCATAACTGATCAATTAAGTTCAGAGACATATGCTAAGAACATCTCCCATTGGAGTCACTTATTGAGTTAAGCTTAACTAACAAATTACTTATTGTATTTTCACCTTTGGAACATGTGTATGTGGTAAACGTGATTGTTTCAGTTTAAGGACTGCCTTGCATAACAAATCTTTGCTTAGAAAAAGACGTGAATTTAATCCATCAAATCTTAACCCGAGTAAAAAGTGATAGAGACACGGGGAAACAATGAGAAGAGTTGCACTATTAGAGTAAAATGTGATTGAAATCTTAAAAGTGACGTGGCATAATAAGATCCACCAAATGGCGAGATATGAACTCAGAATAAATTGCATCCTTAACGATGATCAATGTGAATTAAAGAAAAAGAATCCTAAACAATCTTACCTGACTCTTGGCCACTTTGAAGTCCTGCATATTCAAAGGCCTAAGGGTAATAACTCTTTCCTGTTCAACTTCTTCTGCATCCTGGCTATTTTGTCCTTCAGCTTCTCTCTTCTTTTTCTCCTGCCGATAATAAATATGGTAACGAACATGATAATCACATAATCAAAGGATTATCGTAAAATCTTTAAAGAAATTGCTAAGTTACCGAATCCTTCTTTATCTCTTGCTGAATTAACTCTCTAACAGGTCTATAAGCAGCAGTTGTGCATATGTTCTGCATTTACCAAGTAATGAAAATGAAAATGAAAAATGCATTAGACACCTGAAACTCAAAATCACAAAAGCATATGTAGGTTGTAATACAGTTAAGTTACGTCCACAGGAAAACAATAATAGAGAAAAACCTTTAGATCACTTCCGCTGTATCCTTCTGTCATAGTTGCAAGTTCCTTAAAATCAAGTCCATCGTCCACCTTCTCTTTAGCCAAAAGGGTCCTCAATATATTTTCCCGGTTCTCCACAGAAGGTAGCGCAACCATAATCCTGGTAACCGAAGATGAATAATATAACAAGTAAAATTGATCAAAATACTATTGAATATAAGCATATTCAGATTGTTGTTGTTGTGCTAATTTGATCTCTTATATGTTTTCCTCCCCGCAATTTAAATATACAAAAAATTATAAAAAACAGAAGAAATGCTAAGAACACACATTCTCAGAAACTCTTTTCAACATAATTTTATATCATTGATTGAAACTCATGGGTTCAACAATTTGAAAACAGGTCCACATGATTCAGTGAAATCCACATGAATTCAATCTAATAGCAGAGAATGGTTGGAAATGTGGTAGAGAGCAGCATATTGCTAGCACTCTTCAGGTAATAAGAAAGAGCACGTAAAATTAATTGAAAAAGTAGAACTAGTAGCGATACCTCCTTTCAAATCGTCTAATAATTGCTTCATCCAGGTCAAAGGGCCTATTGGTTGCAGCGAGGACAAGGATGCGGTCCGATGGTTTTGAGGTAAGTCCATCCCAGTTGGTCATAAATTCATTCTTTATTTTCCGCATGGCTTCATGTTCCCCAACTCTTGTCCGCTGGCCCAGCATACTATCCACCTCATCAACAAATATAATAGTTGGGGAAACCTTGGCTGCCAGTGTGAATAAAGCACGAACGTTCTTCTCGTCTTCACCAAACCATTTCGAGGTGATGGTAGACATGGATACATTAATGAAACTTGCTCCAGCCTCGTTTGCAATGGCCTTTGCCAGCATTGTTTTTCCTGTGCCAGGTGGCCCAAATAGCAATATTCCTCTACAAGGCTTTAGAAGACCTCCATCAAAAAGGTCTGGCCTTCGAAGGGGAAGCATTACTAGTTCTTGAAGTGACTCTTTAGTCTCTTCTAAGGCACCAATATCGGAGAATGTTACCCCAATTTCATTTGCTGGTATTACTTCAGGCCTTATTCGCTTCTCAAACTCATTATCAGGAACTTCCTGCAAATGAAGAGGTATTGTTTGTTGTGTTCGATACTACCATTAAAATTATATTGTACTAGTAATATCTAACGATTAAAAATGAGAGAAAACTTACAGCTTTGGGTGCAGGAACTGAATTTTCACCGTCAGTTTTGCCCACCGAAGCTGGTATTTCTGCTTCAGTCCTTATAGCAGCAGGAGCAGGAGTTTCAGACTTTCCTTCTGGTTTCACAACAGCTCCTTCCTCTCTCTGATTTATTTAGAATAATGCATATCGAGACAAAAATGACACAAGGTTCGTATCAGTACCTAGTAGATATTAGTCACAACTAAATGAACAACACAACTGTGACAAGCAGTGCAAACCTCAGTTCTTACTGTTTGAGCCTCTAATTTCATTGTATCTCTTCCACTGAGTTTTCCCTCCTGGAATATACTCAGAGCATGGGACAAACTGTTTCAAAAACAATAAAGTAAGTACATCATAATTAGATAGTTCATGCGGTTAAAGTTGCCGGTCTCACCTATTGCACGGAATAACCAGTTTCCCATTTCTGTAATCAGGCTCTTTGTTATTCATTAAATGATAAGAAATTGCTGACACGACAACCTCTTCAATATAGTTACTGAGAACCATTGCGTCTGCTACATTAATGGAATCCAGGTCATGACAATCAAGATCATTGGCTGCAAGCACTTCCATGATATGGTTCTTGTTGTCCTGAATCTGTATCTTCTTCATATCTTCTTCAAATTGAGTCTTCCAGCTGACTAGACGGGATTCATCTTCTGGTGGTTTGATTTCTATGTTGTAAGGGAAGAGGGAGGTAAGCATCTCATCTTCTTCTTTGCAGTCATTATCAGAATCCAAAAACCTTGAACCAAGAATCAAAATTTGTCCAGATAATTTCGTTAACATTGTCTGGAACAATTTACATATCTTTTGTGATCTGCCCAACAACTTGTCAACATCCCGTAGATATAGAACAATGGGATAGGTTTTTGACACATAAACTAAAACCTGCAAGTAAAGTTTCAACTCATCAAATCAATGTCTTTGGTGGATATGTAAAGCTTTCCAATCCAAAACACGTTTATGTACCGATGCTGAAATCTGTCATATTATCAAAAGTGACTATACCTTGTAAATAGACTGTATAAGAAGCTTTTCATCAAAAGACCAACTGATTATGTGCTTCCCAGAAGCTGAAGGAATATTGAAGGATACAAGTAATCAGAAGAGAGAACAATGTCCAAAAATGAATTTAACTGTACTTTGTATATTTGTGCTAGTTCTCACTCAAAGATTATGAATCTAACATACGTGCTAAGCCAATTCTATAAACAATCAAATTGTGACGCCACATTAGAAATCTTTATTTTTAAATATCAAAATTTGGGGAAGGGGGAAATTATTATTAATTCAAGTGGCACTTTACAACCACCTCTGAGGGGATTTGAACTCGGTCCCTTGAGGCTACACCTTACGGACAAAAATCATCATTTTGATGTATGTGTAAATGAACTAAAATATTTATATACAGATTAGAATATGCCATTCACGAAAACATGAAAATGTATCCTTTTTCACATATTTATGTTGTAGGCTTACAGCACCCTTAAATCAAGTTATGCGTACCAAACAAAACATCACCAGCTGATGGTAACATAACAAGTAAATCAAGAAAAACCACAATCCCAACTGATCTTTTAAAATAATTTATTGAATCAACCTGAGTTTGTAAGATTGCTTTGTGAACCAAGGCTGCTAATATTTGCAGAGGCTGATGCATTCCTACGAAGCTTTGGAGCAGAAGATCCTTCAGTCTCCCTACATAAACAAGGGAAAATTTTCAAATACATTATTAATAAATAAACTGGAAGAGAATGAATGTATTCTCCCAGTTATAGTTAAGTGATAACATATAGTCTTACATTCGTCGAAGGTCTACGCCACTGCTTTGCCTGCGCATTTTGCCTGCAACTAAAAGCTTCAAGTCAGGGATATGATTTAAAAGCTGTTTAAAAACAAAATGTGCATCAAATAGAATGCTTATGTAGCAATACAAAGTGAAGTAATCAGCATATATTAGACTGTGATAAATGTGAAGAACCAAAGCTAAAGCTACTTGCACCCGTCTACCCTATCTAGAATCTAGAACCTGAAAACTTATGCAGCATGACTTCATCATGTGTAAATTATCATCACTAAAACTTTTCTCTTAACAAAGCATAAAACGTATTCATGAAACCCAAAAAGGTTGATTAATCGTGTATTACAAGATCAATGAAGCATATTGTTATAATGAAGTAAAGTTCTCCATCCTTGGTCAGAAAATGCTCAAGCTCAACGATTAGTACCTTTCATATCTTCTCTTTGTGGAAAGAGTGCAAATGACCCGAATAGGTCAGATAACCGAGCCAAGGTTGTCTCTGAAGTAGACCTTTTGAAAGACTGCAATCAGAAACAATAGAAAAAGAACACCGGAAGCCAGAATGTTAGGTCATGAAAGAACACCATATACATCTATGGTGTTTAAAGGTAAAAGCAATAGAAGATAAAACACGAAAAGCTTACATTTTCTGTGTTGGAAGAACCATATCTACTTTGAATCTGCAAAGATGAGAAATCAACCCTTATGTACATCATAACTAACAGAAGAAAATTTTAAATGACACCAAAACTTTTGCGACTCACCTTCAACGAAAAGTCAGTTACATCAAACAGAAGCAACTTGGCCTCAAAGTAGTGAGCTAAAGCCTTGGCAAGCACCTGTTGGTAAAGTTCTGCAAGACATGATAGAACTTTTGAATTAGATTCAAGGAATCAGTAGAAACATCCAAGCTTAACGATCTATCGTCATAAAATCATAGATTGAAACTAACCGGCTGGCCCTGAGAGCAGAATAGTCCGGCTTGCAGGAGCAAGATTCCGTGTAAATTTAGAAACCTCTGCATGCTTTAAATGAACATAGGCAGCACTTGTCAGCAACACCCGTGTCTGCTCACTGTCATCACAAACCAAGATTGAATTAAATCAATTAAAAGAAGTATAGCATAGCAACAATGTCAAAGCATCCAGTAATATCTACAGTTTCAACATTCTGTAACCGTAACACACGTTTAATTTTCTCAGTCCATTAACAAAATATACACGACACATTTAATCACCATACAAGATATGCTATGTTAATCTAGAAACAATTGTCTATAACTGAAAAATCAAAAGATGGCGTATTCCATATGTAAAAATAGTTTAAGAGTTTAATTGTTATGCAGTAAAACTTTTTACACATGCATCCAATCAAAACATATTAAATTGTCATTTTATAGATTAGTTCCTAAAGTATCTCCACAAATACTTACATGGTGTGATTTGATTGGATGCACGTGTAAAATAATTTTACACCGTCGGTGCATACAAATTAAATTCTTATGGTTATACAAAATTTACAGGAAACTAAACATATTGGCATGATCTATTAGGAAAATGAAAGAGAAAAAGAAAAAGAAAACCTGAGATAATAAGGGAAATTATCAAAAGTGACATTGCTTTCTCTACCATCAACAATAAGGCGAAGCATTTCGTGTTCAATTTTCTCGGGTGTGATGGCATTTGAGGAGAGAGCATTTGGTCCCCATTTGGTTTGTCCAGAAGCCAAACCAAGTCCGACTCCAACTCCAACCCCAACACACGCAGATATCAATATTCCTTTCTGTTCCATCGCTATTCAAAAAATTAACCGCAAAAACTGAATCGATTTAAATTTAAATAATTAAAAAAAAAAAAAAGGAATGGAAATTTAGTGAGAGAAGGAAGAAGGATCGGGGTCCCTTAGAATGATGATGAATATCATGATGGTAATGTGTTTGATTTGTTTGGGAAGAGAATTGAATTGAAATTATGATGATTTGTGAGTAAGAAAGGGAATGGTAATGTTTGTGATTAGTGTTCCCGGTTTTTCTGGTGTGGTCTTTATTCTTGAAATTTTAAAGGACAGAGACTGGTGCTGACTCATGCATCAATTATTACGTGTCACTATTTTGGCGGTTTGTTTTTTTGGATTGGCAGTTATGTTCCCTAGGGTGGGGGAGGGAGGATATTTATTTCTACTTTCCATTTTTCGCCTTCAACTTCTATATTTTCAGAGCCGTTTTCTTTTCAAATTTATTTTTAGGGATTAAGATTAACATAATAATATGGCGTTTCAAAATATATTCTTTTTTGTGTCTCATGTTTATCATACATGGATTTATCGTCCACTAGTAGAGGATGAAATTGGTAGTTTTCAAAAAAGAAATTAATTGTTACTAATAGTGAAAAAAAAAACATACTACTAGTATTATTTTAGTTTTCAAAATGGAGTATCTATGTGCACAACTACATATATTAATCACTTGAATCAAGTTGACCAAAATGATCAAATAATTTGATTCAAATTAACCATTCTATTTTTGGAACGTTTGTACCAAACATGACTGTACGCTTTTCAAATTAAATTTTCGTACATTGATAAAAATAATTAAGTTTTCGTTTCTATTAGCAATTTGGAAAAATACACAATGAGTGGCAGTTTTAAAGTCCAAGACAACAAACAAAACAAGAGGGACTCAGTCAACATTTCGTGATAGGCATAATTAGTGAAATTAGGATCAATCAATATGTATTACAAGGATAGAAAATGTCATAACTCAAATAGCAGGCAAAGAAGCATAAGTTAAAATAGTTTGTCAAAACAAGAGCTCGCGAGTAAAGAGAGTGATGAATGCAAGTCCATGTTAGTGAAACCTGCATCTGCATGAGCCTTCTGCTTCTAAACCCAGTAAAACAGACGAATGGTCAACTTGATTATTTGCGACGTTTGTTGGTTATCAGGTCTGGGTTGCCACTCCTCATCATGGCTACGAACTCTTCATAGTTAATTCTTCCATCCTGCAAGAGGTTTGGGAATTTAACTTGTATATGCAATGGATAATTAACGAGTAATAAATTACGTTACATCTACAATTATAGGATAAGATAACCATTCATGCGAACAAGGATGTAACCCTGAGATAAAGGAAAAGATAAAGGAAGAAAGTAGGGTACATTGTCTGAATCTACTTCGGCAATGATCTCCTTTATTGTTTTCTCATCACCCATGTTATACTTTGTAAGGGCAGATTCCAACTCTTCCTTTGTAATGTACCTATGTATGAAAACAGGATCAAGATAATAGTCCAAAATGTGATTTAACAAACTAAGGTGGTAATACAGGTATGCTAAAAAATATGAATGAAAAGGTAAAAAGAAGATCAAGATCCTCTCATGAAAAGTAAAAAGTAAAACCCGCCATTACTTATGCGGGATTCATTAATTTTAGTTGTCCTTTTCTCATTCATAGCAGGACCTTGTCGTGTTCATTTATAATAAGAGAGAACTTTGATAAAACAATTCTAAAAAATAAGATTACCCGCTTTTGTCCTTGTCAAAATATTCAAAAGCTTTGTACAGGTGATCCTCTCTTTCCATTCTATTCAAATGCATGGTAGCTGTTATAAATTCAATATAATCAATAGTTCCATTTCCGTCAACATCAGCCTGCGAATTAGATATGTTATAATAGAGAAAGAAATGGGTATTCTATAAATGCAGCACATCAAGCATCAACCATCGCATGAACTACAAGAACAAATCAGGATTCAGTACAAATAATCATCAAGAAGGAGATGAACTTGCAGAGAATACATTTATCCATTACATGTGACATACAGAGAGTTAGCTGCGGAAATTAAATTCCACAAAAGTAAAACGTTGCAACAAAATCTGCACTACTAGTATAGAAGGGCAAGAGCGTGTTTATGACCACATGCGTGTCCGTGTCTTTGACGCTAAATATTCACAGCAATCAATCTATAATCAAACATTAAGCTATTGGTTCAGAAATACAAGATGCAATCAATTGTAACAGAGAACTAATGGTGTAATAGAAATCTTACCGCTTCCATCAACTGTCTTACTTCAGACTCAGAAATCTTAGTACCCAGTTTGGGGAGGCCAGCTTTCAACTCTTCAAAAGTGATTGTTCCACTATTATCTGTGTCCATGGATTTAAACATTTCCTTCAAGCCAATAATTTCTTCTTCAGAAAGATTTTCAGCAATAACCTGCAAAAAAAATATAAGAATCTTCAAATTATTTCCTTGATCCAGTCGAGTTATGAAATGGTCATTTTCTATTAATTAATATATACCACTTTCGATTCTCAAGGATTTAAATATAACCGTAATCCTAGATATTTTACTAAAAGCTTGATTATGAGACCTTGATCTATATATAACAAAAATGATGGTATAGGATTGTATACCTTCAGAGCTACTTTCTTTAGCTTGTTCATAGCCCTGAATTGTTTCATTCTGGTTAAAACAGCAATATCAAGAGGCTTATCGGATGCTCCATCTTCTTTCATCCAAGGATGATCTGGAGTGTATATGCAACATTTTATTTATTATGTCTAGTTGACTCAAATAAGAAAATTTTCATGATACAACTCAAATGCTCTAGGCTATATAAAAGGGAAAAGAAGACATAGCTAGAGAAATCATGCAAGTATATGTAAGCAAGTAATTGTGAAATAAATACATTATTGCTGTCATACTCCTAGAGCAAGCCAATTAACCAAGAAGTAGCATACCCAATCATATATGAATACAAAATCGAAAGAAATTAGTCAATGAGGCAAAGTAGCTGTCACTTTCAGAGCAGAAAAATATTCACAAAACAAATTCATGCATACTAGTTACTACCCATTTAGATAAAATAGAAAAATGCAACAGGGGAGATGTGGAGAGCAAATGAGAGTATAATGTAGATAAGGCAGTCAAGCACAGAGAAAATGTTAGCGGCCAACACTCGGTGGGATCTAGTCCCACATCGGATAGATAGGATTCTTGATAAGTTTATAAAGAGGGGGCACTCCTCACCTTACAAGCCGGTTTTGTAAGGATGAGTTAGGTCTCGATATTCGTGACATGGTATCAGAGCCTATCGGGTCTATTGTTGGGCTTCCTACATTGTTCACGCTTTAGGCCCACTGGGCCGGGCTGAAGCTTGAGGGGGTGTGTTAGCGGCCAACACTCGGTGGGATCTAGTCCCACATCGGATAGATAGGATTCTTGATAAGTTTACAAAGAGGGGGCACTCCTCACCTTACAAGCCGGTTTTGTAAGGATGAGTTAGGCCTCGATATTCGTGACAAATATCAAGTCAAGTAATTAAAAGAAACAATGCATTTGCCTATTGTCTTCTACATCCTACTGAACGACACATGTAACTCTCATCATTAACGATATCATGGACCAATTGAGTGAGTAGTCACACTCACAACTTCTTCTAAAATTAAGATTCTATTTCTTGCCAGTTATCTCGCCTCACTTTCACTTAACATCCATCCTAAAGATCAGATCTCTAAAGATATGGTTAGAGATTTATTGTCAACAATGCCTAGCTGATCCTCAGTGCCAACATGATCAAAATACAACACAAAATCCTTTTGACATAAAACGAATCAATTTGCATTTACAAAAAGAGTAAAACTTACTAAGAACTTCAACAGCCGAAAGTCGTTCTTTAGGGTCATCTCGCAACATCTTCTTGATCAGATCTTTAGCACTACTTGATATTTTAGGCCAGGGTTCGGATGCGAAATCAATATGTCCGTGAAGAATAGCATCAAAGATACCTTTTTCATTTTCTTCACAAAAAGGATAAGAAGATAGTGTGAGAAAGATACCACATATTAGTCAGTAACCAAGGTAAAGTATTATCAAACAATGTAGACATGAAAACAAAACTTGCATATTAATGCACAAATACTTTATCTCACTAAATAGAAGTTCAAAATCACATAGAAAGCTCATCCAATAAACAAACAAATCTACAACCTTTTAACATCCTGAATAATCTTCATGTGGCTACACTATAGTAAGTATGAGTATTCAAATCATTAAAGAAAGAAAATTTACCTGCCCAGAAGGGAGGAACACCAGAGAGGAGAATATACAAAATAATCCCAGCACTCCAAATATCAGCTTCGGGTCCATAACTTCTACGCAAAACCTCAGGAGCAACATAATATGCACTTCCAACAAGATCTTTAAATACATCTCCTGTTCTCAAAAATCATGTCCACAAACTACTGAGATCAATGTTTCAAAGAACAAAAAAAATCAACATTGGTAAAATGAAACTAACTAAGGGCTATTTAGTTTGACTTATTTGAACTTATCTACTAGCAAGTAGCAATAGCATAACTACTTGCAAGACTTTTGGGAAGAACTTATTGAAACAGCTTATAAGTAATGACATTTCCATAAGTTCATCTCAACTCACTTTCTATGAAAACAGGTTGACTTCATTTTACCTTTTGTTATATAAATAGCTTATGCATAAGCACTTATATAATAAACACATTACACATATGTTTCTTTATCGAAACAAGACCTAACTAACTAACTAACTAACCTGGCTTGAAAAACACGGAGAGACCGAAATCGGTGGCTTTAAGCGGCGAATTCTCATGCTTACTAAGAAACAAGAAATTCTCAGGCTTCAAATCTCTATGCATAACACCCATAGTGTGACAATTATGAACAACAGACACCATCTGGCGACACAATTCAGCAGCAGCACGTTCGGAGTAATGTCCTTTGGAAATAATCCTATCAAAGAGTTCACCACCAGCACAAAGCTCCATGATGAGATTAACCGAATGACGATCCTCATAAGCACCTTTAAGCTCAACAATGTTCCTGTGACCGGTGAGATGGTGCATGATCTGAACTTCACGGCGAATATCATCCAAATCATCGCGACGAATGAGCTTCCGTGTCGCGATTGATTTGCAGGCGAATTGTTCTTTGGTGATTTTGTGAGTTACTAGATATGTGACTCCGAATTGACCACGACCTAATTCACGACCGAAGGTGTAAATTGATCGGACATCTTCCATGGGGCGGCCCAAGACACGGCCGACGGCGGAGGAGGAGGTGGAGGAGGAGGAGGAGAGTTGATTGGGATGACTGTGGATGGAAGTGGGAGTGGGATGTGAGGGTTCAGATTTGGAATGTGGTGGTTTTGAATGGGGGGTTTGGGAATTATTGGAAGAGGGTTTGGTGCTGCTACGGTTTCCCATCACAACGGTGGTGTTGTGTTGGTTGTTGTTTGCTTCTTCTTCTTGTTGAGAAATGAGAAGGAAGCGTTAGATTCTGTAAGGACGAAAAACACGGTTTTTGTTGTGTTTGAAAAAGTGGATGATGACTGCTGCAAAATGGTCTTTGGTGATGGATTAATCGCGTTGACTCATTGCAAAAGCGTGTTTGTATTTACTCATAATAATGTTAGCATTTTCCTTTTTAACTATTTTAACAATTTTTGTCAAAAAAAAAACTATTTTTACAATTATAGCAACTCTTAATTTATGTGAAAAAAAAATGTCGGGACAATGCGATTTGAATCTTGATCTTTCCATTTTGTGTGTAACTTGTAATTATTTACTCAAAAACAATTGTATATTATGGTAAGTAGGTATTTATTTTTATTTATTTAGTCCTAAATGAAGTGGTAATTCATTGAAATTAAACAACTCACACAACTGCGAGATCCTGAGTTCGAACTCAGATCACAATGTCCGATCTAACAATTTCGACATTTGCCATGAGCTAAGAGTTCTAGACAAGTAGGTAGTACTTATTATTAAGCGTAGAAAGAATATATAGTATACTTTTTGATACTAGAATATGCTGCCTATTTTGCTTATTTCGAATTCTATAATTTGATGGGGTTTTGAATTTAAGAATCTGAATCAATGTTTTATATTAAAATGAATCAATGTTTTATATTAAAAATAACAAATTATTGTGTTTTCTAAAAATTTAAAATGATAAGTAAATTTAAAAATATATTCAACAGTTAGTTTTTTTATTTTTTTGGTATTATCCAACCGTCCTTTAATTTGTTAATACACGTATCTAATAAAATATTATTATGAGGTGTAATTTAATCAATGGTCTAGTTAAAATTGCAAAATGTCAAAGTTAAAAATTTCTTTTTAAAATAAAATGATAAAAACTGTAATAGCTAATTGGACATGATTTATGAGGATTACAATGAAAGGTAGATCAGCTAGTTCTACAAGATAGTATAATGTTTCCTCCTACAGCCCCCATTAACAAATATTAGAAAAGGGGGTGCAGATAAAATTGTGGAAGTCTGTACATTTTTGCTGCCTTTGTACAGAGCTTATATTGCACTACTTGAAACATCTATTGTACAATTTCAAATACAGTTACTGCAGCAAAGACGAGAAATAGAACACCTCCAATGTAGGCGATAACCTTCAAAAGAAATGAAAATAATATTTTAGTTTATTGCTGCATTGAAGGTAATTACAAACAGATGCACAAGTGTGGCTCCATGCTTCAAATGCAAGGCACTATCAAGTACTACAGAATATCAAGTGTGGTCAGCAGAGGATTTAAACTTTCATATGGTTATGAATTTATGATAAGTTGCTCTTAATTACCCCAACCAGAAGGGAAACTTCATGTCATCTGTTATTGTCAAGGGGAAAGAGATGCCAATGCCATGTATAGGTAGCACTGTAGCACCAAATTTTAGAAAATAGTTTTGTAGATTATCTCAACTTCTACTATGTTGCCTAAAATGGCACTTTAGGTTACTTTATTTTATGAATCTACTTGATAATATGTAAGGATGTATCTATAATTCCCAATTTATCAAGTTTGGTCTATTTATAAAATGGAGAAAACCAAGAAGTTGGAAATAACAAACAACAGCAAATCAAGAATGAAGGCTACAAGCCAGAAGTTACCTTCTCTGACAAAAATGTCCCCAGTAAAGAGCCACCAAGTACGGCTAGCTGCATATAAATTAGATAGGAGAATATAAATTCCCAAAGATATTTACAGACATGCCATAAGAAAGGAAGAGACGGTTGATTCAAGGAATATAAACTTTCCATGATAGTTAAGGTTTTCTTCATATAGAAATAAAGCTCACAGGAACTCTTCATATAAAAGAGTCTTCGAGCAGTTTCAAAGCTAAAGTGTTTTGGGATGTTTATAAAGCACTTGGAAAATTTTATTGCATTTTAGGTGGCCATTTTGGCAAATTCAAATTGTACTTGCTATTCCGAAGCGAAATTAAAAACCACTTTTAATTTCAAACATTGCATTTCTAGTTACTTTCAAAGAGCAGATCCTTATATTTAGAAGCTGCATCAATTCATTGCTGAAAAAGGAGTTACCAAAGTTGCAACACCATGACCAGCCAGTGATCCAGCTATGACACCCAGGGGTGAAGAAGCTGCTGCAAGGGCTAAATAGTAGGAGGAAAAATGGTTCAGAGTCACTGAAGGTGAGTTATGTGCATGAAAACAATTCCAACTTTAGCACTCACCAATTGTGGAGAAAAATGATTTATCACCCCACTCAGCAACAAAAACTAAGAGAAAAGTGCTGACAATTGTGCTAGCAGCAGCTACTATCCCAGCACCGTTCCCAGAAAATTCGGAAACTGCTAACTCTGCCTGGTTAAGATAGGAACCATTGCAAAACATTTCAATGTGAAGGAAATTAAAAATCTGGGCTTAAAATGTACTTGTATATCCAGCACGTTGTGCCGCAAATGCCAAATATTACCTCCTTCTGTTCGTCGTCTGATTTTTGGCTATCACTAGAGGAGGCATCCAGCAGGGTAGAGACCCCAAAGTACACCTGAAGTCAACTGAAATCTTTACCAGGTGTTTCATTTAAAAACAGAATGTGAAGGATAAATTTGTGTCCCATTCCCATAGTAAACACTAATGCGATTTTTCGGGGCTAATGGTAGTAATGAGATTTGAACTTATCGCCTCACGTAAACTATCCTAGTCCTTCCCCACTAGCTCAATCCTAGCCACTTACACAAAAATGCATTTACATAAACATGGAGGTGAATTTACCAATAGGCAAACAGCGGCAATATCATCAATAGGTAAATCAGTTTGTCCAAACCTGTGCAAAGTAACCTATTAGATGAATACCGGAAAGGTAATTATTAATAACTAGTAATAGTTTCTCCTAAAAATCTTATTCAAATCAAGGAATAAAGAAAAAACCTGAATGGCAAGAGTTCATCAACATAATGAAAAGTTCTTCCTAGAGCAACAGATATGACAGTCATTGCCCTGCCAAAAACAAATAAATCAATAAATATTAATGATTTGAAGATTATTGCATGATAAAAATAAAGACATGGTCCAAAATGATTAGCCTTCATAAAAGTGGTACTGAATGTAAATGTCCATTTCTAGACACAACGTTAGCCTGAAGAATTTTGTACCAATGCATCACCTTGTATAAGTTCTAGAATATATGAGAAGAAAACCATTGAAATCTAGCGATATTGTCCATTAGCTTTCTCTATGAAGAATTTTGATTAACCAGTTTCATATTTCTAAGTTGTGAAAACATTTTAACCACAATTGCTTGCATTGGATCAACTTATCAAGCATGGTGAGTAATCATGAAAAACACCTTCAAAAAAAATCAAAATGCAAGGCATCTAGATCATATGAAGCATTAAACATACGCAAGTGCACCGAATGTCCCAACAAAAACAACACCAGCTGAATTCCTAGCTGCTAACAGTGCCTGCATAAAACATCAAACACCAAAATCAAACTTATTTACAAAGCTCACCCCCTTCCTTTCATCTCATCAGTAACCAGACTCTTCGAATAAATCTTGACAGATAGAAGTTATCGTTCTTTAATATCATAATTTCCTTTCTTTATTGTTATGTATTTGGTTTGAAAGAAATGAAAATGAACCAGCGATTTATGTGCACTCACTGCAATGAAAAAAGTCTTGTCTCCCAGTTCAGAGAAAAATATCAGCAGAAAAGCCTGTGATAAAGCAAAAAACAAGAAGAAACAGTATTAGTCTTTGAATAGCAAGGATAATCATATCAAAATAGTCTTGCTTAAAATAGTAAAAGTACATCAGAGAGTCCACATACGGCCTATTTGAATTAACTTATTTGATCTTATCTACTAACATAAACACTAGTAAGACCACATCAGAGAACTTATGATAAAAACTTACGACAAATAGCTTATGAAAATAGTTTATCGATAATCTCTTCGAGATAGCTTATGAAAATAGCTTATAGCTTTTTAGTTTGACTTATTTTATCATTTATTTTACAAATAGCTTATAATAATACGAACTTATATGACAAACATTTATACTATAAGCGCTTAATTAAGTTGTGCATCCAAAGGCTCTACAACTGTGATTATAACTACAACTAAACAACTAACACATAGTAAACATTTTCATTTGTAATATATTGCGATTCTTCAATTTCGTTGAAAATGTAAAGCAAATAACTACGATTACACATTACAGAAGTGACAGGGAGATTTTCCTAACTGAAGCAAAACCTGTGCTTAAGTCACCGATATCTCCAAATATAGGAACCGAATTCAAACCAGTAGCAAAATCAGAAGCAGCAGAAGCTGGATAAGAGTCTCGAAGTACGAAGAAAGCAAAAAACAGCATAAACTTCACAAGTCCACTGGATCCATCGTCACAGTCATCAGAAGAAGAAGTAACAATCGGTGTTGCCAAGTGACATTCACAATCGGAGTTTCCTGCAACCGATTCATCGGAATTTTGAAGTTCATATGATTCAGCGATGCAATGCTTGTAAGCACGAACGAATCCCTATGCAAAAATACAAAAAACGCATTTCAAATTTGAGCGGTTGAATTGAACGGAAGCAGAAGATTGGAGCAAAATGAAGTTGAAGATAGGTGCAGAAAATTACCGTTGTGTCCCTAAAAATGTTACCGAATTGAATACGTGGCGGTAGATTGCGGTTGCAGTGAGGAGGAGGAGGAGGAGGAGGAGAAAAAATGGAAGAGGAGAGAAGTGACGTGGCGAAAGATGAAGATTGAAGAGTGTTAGAGCGAAAAGTTAACGATGATGCGAATGGTTTCGGAAACGAAGAGAGTGAATGTGATTGCTGCATTTCTAATAATCTTCGTTGTTTCTATACTCTGTTATGCTATGCTCATCAATGGTTCTATCTCTCTTTCTGTGCTCTCTGTTTCATCAACGATTTCTTGGATAAGTCCCGCGCTACGATTAACCAACCACCTCACCTCACCAAGAGCTTGTTATCTCATTCCCTCGTAAATTAACTGTTTTATTTATTGGGCCTAAACTAATTGGATAGCCCAACTGTTTATTCATAAACACACCTCCCGTTTATCTAGTAAGAGCGTGAGTTTTGTGACGTACGTATACACTTCTAATTTCTAAAAACATAATAATTGGTTAGGTAGTAGAAACGTAGTAGCATTAGGGAATAATGTAATTTCTTATCGGACTTAACTCAACTCTTTAAGACCGGTAGTTTAATAGCTGACACCAGAAGCTCTGATACCATTTTAAAATTTGAAGTTAGACTTAACTCAATTTTACAAAATTAATTTGATAGATGAATATTGCATCTACTTTAAACTCATGTTTATATGATCTCTCACGTATGATGTTGGATTCTTAACGTAAATTGTAAAAATTTTAATAGCTTTTTTCATGCAAAAAAACAATACGACCAAGTAGTTTCAACTTTCAATACCACCAACATCAAATGTTCCATAATTTATGGCTGCATAGTTTGAACACAGCCTCAACCACCAATTATTACACCAATTTTACCAAATGTGACATGATTCCCAAATGCATGATATTGCTACTCTGACTAGAATCGTACCAACAAAACTAAGCTTTTAAGTAGACAAAACAGAAGTTCAAGACATAATGATAAAAATCAAATAACAACAATAATATACAATACTTATCTGTCAAAAAAATATATATACATTACTTATATTTACTTGAGTAGAAAATTATATTGGACACTGAACATATTTTAGTCAATATGTTGGAGAGTATGATGTTGTTAATAATATTGATAGTTCATTTAATTGGGTGATTGATAGTGGTACTTCAGTTCATGTCACTTTTAGTAGAGATATTTTCTGCTCATATACTTCAGGTGATGTGAAATTGGCTCATGAAGGCATGCTAAAGTGTATTGGCCTTGGAGATGTTAATTTAGAGATGGTTAATGGTAGCAGATTAACACTCAAGGATGTGAAGCATGTTCCAGACATTCGGTTGAATTTACTTTCCGTGACTAAACTATGTGATGAAGGTTATAATAACTTGTTCTCACGGAACACTTGGAAACTCACCAAGGGTTCTATGATTATTGCTAAAGGTATGAAGAGTTCTAACCTTTACATAACAAATGCAAAAATAATTAAAGATGTGCATTTTGTTGATTCAACTGAAAAAATTGAGTTATGGCATAAGATGTTATGTCACATGAGTGAGAATGACGTGGTTGAGCTGAGTAAGCGGAATGTGTTGTCTGGCATGAGAAATCCACATTTGAAGAAATGTGATGGTTGCTTTGTTGAAAAAGAAGAATAAAGTTTCTTTTAAGATTCACTCACCCAAAAGACCAAAAATTATTGATTTGGTGCATAATCATTTATGTGGTCCTATGAAGACAATGACAATTGGAGGTAGTGTATACTCTCTAACGTTTGTTGATGACCATTCAAGAAAGACTTGGGTTTATATACCTTGAAGAGCAAAAGTGGTGTTTTGAGCATGTTCAAGAAGTTTAAGGCCTCAGTTGAAAGTGAAACTAGGAAGAAGTTGAAGTGCATACACATTGATAATGGAGGTGACTACTTGAGAAAGCTTGAAGCTTATTGTAGAAAGAACTGGATTAGATATCAGAGGTCTCTACGTTGGAATGGTGTTGCTGAGGGGATGAGTAAATCATTAGTGGAAAGAGTTAAATGTGTGTTGTCACAGGCAGAGCTTCCCGAATCATTTTGGGGTGAAGTATTGAGCACGGTTGTCCATGTTCAGAATCTTTCACCATGTAAATCCTTGCAATATGAAGTACCAGAGATGATTTGGTCAGGTAAGAATGTTTCTTATGACCACTTACATGTTTTCGGATGTAAAGCATCAATAAAGAACCAGCAGTGTGTGTTTATAGGCTATGACCTAGATGGCGTTGGTTACAGGTTTTATGATCCTGTTATGAAGAAACTTGTCAGATGTTGTGAAGCTGAGTTCATAGAAGACCAGCGGTTGAAAGACATTGATAGAGTTCAAGGTGATGATCCAACTCATGATGAAGACCATGAAAATTGTCACGGAAAAGAGGTGCAGTCAGATGTTGAAGCTGATGCACAGGTAAAAACCACCCATATAAGAAATCATTTAAAGAGGTACATTGTTGAAGGACTTGTTGTTACAAGTGTTGTTGAAGTTCCTGCATTAGTTGAAGATGCAGATGGCAAGATGATTGAGACTTACGACATAGTTGTAAGAATAACAACTGATTGTCCACTTAACTCGTAAAATGGGAGAATGTTGGGTGAGTCCCTCCTCAAGTGAGACTCCACACAAAATAAAAATAAAAAATAAAAAAAAGATTTGAAGAAAAAAGAAAAGGAGTGTCGTGATTTGTGTGTGTGTGTGATGGGCAAAGCCCATGGAGTGATTATATATAAAGGAATATAATCCTAGTATGTTAAGTGTAACAAACAAAAACGTGAATTGCAAATTGTGCAATTGAGAGAACAGTGCGTGAGCAATATAAAGTGCCGCCTGTGTTGAAACAGAGAGTGACCAAGAGAAAGAGGAAGAAAGTTGGTTTTTCAAGAATAAAGTGTGTTCGGCAAACGTTTTTCGTTTTAGCTGAAATTAGAGTATGTTATTTCTATCACTTTATTAGTTATTTAGAAAATTGTTTTAAGTAGGTTTGTCTTCTCTTTGAGTCCGTTTAAGATGTCCACTTGTTGTGAGGTTGTTAGTCTCTAGTTATTCATCATAGGTGTTGGTGATTATATGTTTGTTGACATTGGTGATTGTACTCTCATATTTAAATATAGTGGAGTTATTTCTTTGGTCTGGACGACCCGTGGTTTTTTTTACTCTCGCGTTGAGGGTTTTCCACGTAAAAATTGAAGTGGCATTTATTTATAGTTTTACTCCTTTTTATTATTATTACGGTTGGTGTTGGTAGTATTTGGTTATTGGATTGTTCAGGTTCCACAAGAAGAGATTAATTTAACGTTTCCGAATATTCCGTTGTGCACTTTGATCCCAACAACTGGTATCAGAGCTTTGGTTATTTTATTAATTTTTTGGTGAATAATGGAAGTCAACACAACTCGTATGGTGACCTTGAAAGGGTTGAATTATGCTCTTTGAAAAAGTAAAATGAAAGATCTGCTTTATGTGAAGAATTTTCACGCTATACAAAAATCGTCTCTAATGAAAACAGGTTCATTCACCTTGCCAAAGTTATCAAATTAGCAAAATAAATTTCACCTATCAAATTTTATTCACATTATTTCATCAAATAGATCATTCATCAAAATACACAATGTCTTCACTAATGAAAATTGAAAATAGGTTCATTCACCTGGCCAAAGTTTCATGTTTTCGGCCACAACTGCTGCCAACTTAAAGAATTGAATATTTCAAAATCATAAACGAATCAGTTCGCGCTATACAAATATCGTCTCCTCCTTCATTTTCACGTATTCGAATAATCAGTTCTTTAATCTTTTTCTCTAGATAATTGTAAGAATCATGTTGATTTTTATATGTGTCTTTCTCCGATCTCTGATATCGTACATTTCTATTAATTTATTCTTTATTTGTTGATATTTGTAAGAATCATGTTATCTTTATCATTTTTTTCGATCTGTTAGTGTTGATTTCTTTGAATTTCTCATTCATTTGTTGATATGTGCAATAATCATTTTCATTTTTATCGGTTTCTTTGTTAGTGTATGTTTTTATTTGATTTGTAGATATGTATAAGAATCACATTCTTACAAAAATTAAAATACGAAAATTATATTGCAGACAAAAATTTAAGTTATAATAAGTATAAAGATGATCATCAAAAAATTTAATTAAATATCTTAAAATGGTATTTTTGAAAGATATTTTTGAATATCTTAAATTAATTAAATATCTTAAAAAATTATAATAGGTAAATGAGTTTTTTTTACCAACAAAAAAATAAGTATTTTTGAAAGATGTTTCTTTTTCTTTTATTTAAAAAAGTATAATAAATAATTGTTGGTTACCAAAACTATCAAGAAAATAAAAAATTTACTTTTTTAAAAAATTTATTACATATATTTACACTTGAGGTGCTAGCTTAGGCCTTAGTGCTTAGTTCAAATATAGTTAAGGACACTTGTAATATGATCATTAGTGTTAATAATTAATAAAAAAATTTCCAAATTGAAATAGGCATTGAAGAGTGTAATGAATCAAGCAAAATGAAATGAATCAAGTTAGATTTAAATTTGTTAGCATAGTACTAGTGTTTAGTCCCTCTTTTATTGAACATCAAGTTCTAATCCATAACAATTAGTCTCTCTTCCCTACTTTTTTTTTACTCAGTACATATTGAATTTTTTTTAATGAAAATATGTAAATTACCATAATATTTAAAAGGGTTTATCTATCATGTACAATATTGCACATATAAAAGCCACTAAAATTAGGAATTTTTTTATTGAAAAACAACAATTATTAAAAAGTTATGCATTTAATATAAAATATATAAGTTCCAATACAATCTTACTATTTAGAATTTCTTAACAAGTGCAAATTTGCAAATGATAGAAAAGCCATATATTAAAAACAACGAAATAAAATAGTTGGCAAATAATTTTTTTCATTCATAAAAATGTTAATTTTTATAAGATCAAATGTATTATTTTAACTATTCTACTCTTAAAGGTTTCATGTTCAAATACTTTTGTACAAAATTTATATGTATTTTTTTAGGTACTTTTTGTATGGTTCTTTAAAATAACAAACTATGATTTCTTGAAATTCATAATTTTCTTAAAGTTTGTTGTAGTCACAAAAAATGAATTTATGTTAAAAACCTTTTGTTAAATATCTAAAAAAACACATCTAAATTTTTCCCTTTTAAAACACCTATGGTATATTAGTAATTTTGTTTTTGTGGGGTGGGTCATGACCCAGCCACGCCACCCCTGGCTCCGCCATTGCTAATACCATTTTAAAATTTGCAGTGAGACAACTCGACTTTACAAAATTAATTTATAAGATAAATATTACATCGTTGTTTATAAAAAAAGTGAATATTACATCTGTTATAAATTTATGTTCATATGATTTCACGTATGATGTTAGGACTCTTAACGTAAATTGTGAAAATTTTAACAGCTTGTTTCATGCAAGAAAAAATAATGTGTAGCTATAAATACAACCAAGTTTTTCAACTTTCAATACCACCAACATCAAATGTTTCATGATTTACGGCTTCAAGCCTCAACCTCCAATTGTTACACCAGTTGTTACCAAATGTGACATGATTCCCTAATGCATGTGTTAAAAATAATATAAAATTATTGATGTGATTTTTTCTAACGGCTTAAGTTTTTGGGATAATTGATCATCTGATATGGTATCAGAACCTCTATAGCTAAGTGGTATAGAGTTCGATTCTCGTTCTCCTCACTTTCTAATTAAAAAGTAGAATTTTAAGCATATAGTAGGTGGACCTATGCATTATCCACGCTTCAAGTCCAATGAGAGAGTTCGATTTCCGTTCTTCTCAATTTCTCAATGATGTGGTATTTCTTAACAGCTTCTAACTAAAATCTTGTTTAAAGACCTAGATCACAAACATACATCTAAATGTAGCAACAAGTCAAGTTATTTATAAACCAACAAAACTAAGCTTTTAAGTAGCCAAAACACAAGTTTCAGACTTAATGATAAAAATCAAATACAATAATCATAACAACAAAAATATACATTACTTATATTTAACTTGAGTAGAAAAATATGTTGGACACTCAACATATTTTAGTCAAATAAACTTCTTTTTTTGTGTTACGAATCAGTTACAAAGCAGATTAAAATAGTTAATCCCCGCCATAGAACCATCCACTCATGTGCGCTACGCAACAATATTAGCATATAACAGTTAAGCAGATTCTGTGTCTCCATCAGGTGAACATTCCTCCATTTCTGGGCCAAAATGTGTTGGTACTCCATTTTGATATTGTTGCATCACCAAAACTGATGCTCTTGTGGGGCAATCTTGTGATGCCAACAAGCCACCAACAGGTCCTAGTTCCGGGTACTCACTTCTTTCCAGCGCACAGGCCAATTCACCGGTTGGCCTTATACCAACAAGAAACAGATTGCAGGAATTAAACTTGCGTATAGTATCAACTATTTCTGCTGCATCTTTTACTATTTTTTCTTCATAGATAACGGAGTCATCACTTTCCGTTTTCAGCTTAAATTCTGCCAGGAACTCCTCGTCCTCTGAGATTGATTTACTGCTAGAAGAGTCTCCAACATCAACTCTCGTAATCTCTCCTACAATATTAGGTTCCACCAAGAAGCGAACAACCACTAATTGTATGCCGGGGTGCTCAGCCATACGAGCTCCATAAGTAAGAGCTTCACGGTCATCACCTCCCCCGAAGAAAAGCACAGCAATGCAATATGAAACATTACTTGCAGACACATAACATGCACCACCAAGACCGCGATCAACAAAAATTCCAACTGAGCACGGTGCATGCTCAAGTACCCTTTTGTTTACATATCGAAAATCATTTCTTATAAAGTCTAGTGAACCATCTAATCTTTGTTGCTTATGAAATGGGAGAATAATGACCGCTGCTCTCTTTTTATCGGCAGTTGCACATATGTCTTCATGAATGTTAGCCATTGATGAGATTGCAATCATTGGCCGGACACAAACTTGGCTTAGTTTCTGGTAAGCCTCGAACGCCACAATAACGTGGACAGAATCTCCATGACAACCTTTATTCCAAAATGGCAACCCGTTTTCTCTAACCTTTTGTACCATTAGTATTGATGAAGACCTCTCAGAAAATTCTTTAAGGTGCATTGCATACACACGAAGTGTGTCATGCTTCTTGATTCCTCTTGAAGTCTCGATCAAATTCATCACGGATGGAATATTCCTTGCACTATGGAAACAGGCAAGAATCCTCAGTTGGCTGTCTTCATTTTTTCTTTCAATTGTTCTGTATTTGTAATCCGATTTTCTTGCCTTCCTCTTATACGCAGCAATCACAAGCGGAGTGGTCATGAAAGTGGTAAAGAGAGCCATGAGAACCATAATGGCAAAGGTCTGATCATTCAAAACCTGCAAATTCATACAACAAATCCATCACGATGATTGGTAGGCCATGAATATGCACCATATTAAACTATTTATAGCAATAGTGAAAGCAAGAAAATAAATTCAAATACCTTTCTATCTTTACCAATGTTGAGGACAATTAATTCGACCAAGCCTTTACTATTCATCAAGAATCCAAGCACTAAAGACTCATTAAAAGGCACTTTACATAAAAGAGACACTACAATAGTCCCAACAATCTTCCCAAAACAAGCCGTAAATGTAACGAAAACTAGAAGACCCCATGATTGCAGCCCCTGAATGGTGGCTATGTCGGTCTTCAATCCACTTGACACAAAATAGAGTGGGAGCAATAGACCAGACACAAGATCCTCTATTTTCTCCACAAGAGCACCAGCAAATGGTCCATCTTTTGGAATCAAAATTCCAAAAACAAACGCGCCAAACATGGCATGAATTCCAATAGCATCTGTGACAAACCCAGCAGCCAGAACAGCAGCTAATGTTGCACATATGTATAATTCATCGACCGGTTCACCTTCATGGCACTGTTGGGCCATCCATTTGAAAATTGGAAGGACAGTGAGGATTGAACAAATGACAAAACCGCACCCACTTATGAAGACCCACACTGACACAAATGGAGATTGGTTATTTCCTGATAAAGCAACAGCCAGAGCAAGAAGAATCCAGGCTGCTACATCATTAACTGCGGCAGCCGACATAGCCATTCTGCCGACACTAGTGGTTAGAAGTTTTAACTCAGCCAAGATACGGGCTAATACAGGAAACGCAGTTATAGACAGAGCAACTCCCATATATACGAGAAATGCGGAAGTATTTACACCTTTGGCAATGGTTGCTTGCAGTACAAATGATGAACCAATTCCTAGTGCAAACGGTAAGCTTATTCCAGCAATAGCAATTGCAAGGACTCGACCTCCAGTTTTCCGCAGAGATTTAGGATCTAACTCTATGCCGGCTAAAAATAGAAAGAATATAAGGCCAAGGTTTGCTAGAGTATCTAATACTGTAAGACTTTTGGGTGGGAAAACTGCATGCAGATAGCTTTTATTTCGTCCAAGCGCTGATGGCCCAAGTAGTATTCCTCCCTGTCATCAATAAGCAATCTTAACACACAAATATAATGAAGTGCTAAGTGTGTTTAAATTCTTCGCGACATAGAAAGTAACCATGCAAACACTGCAGTTACACATGTGCATAATCTGGTATGGATATTAACATCTATTTCTGATTTAAGAGCATTAAATTGTTCATAGTAGACTGAAAACTGTGAAATTGTATAAAAATGGATTATTAAAGGCTCTTATTGTTGCATTGTATTGTATACCAATTTCCACACGAGTTTACAAGTTCCTAAGATATAAAAATTCCTACTAATAATCAATTAATAATATTAATCAATAAAAAAACAACTCCATTAGATTAAGTAAATACTTAAACAAAAACAATAAAGAACTTACAACAATCTCTGCTATAACTCGCGGTTGCCTTAAAAGTTTTAGAAGATAGGCCAATCCCCTTGTGACTACAAGAACAAGGCATATCTGCAAAATAGCCAAGGGAAGTGCATAATCAAGAGGGTTATCTCCTTGAAATACACCATTAGATGTAGACTGCATCGGTGCGGAGCAAACATTTCGAGATGTGGTGTTGGAAGTCATTTCAACAGCGCGAATTCCACTGGTAACAGTGATTCCACCCACCTAATACTTTCTGCAGAAAGAACATATAATCCAGACAACATGAGAAACTGATAAAATCAAGACCTAACCTGAAAATACTCAAATGACAACATGCAAGCTCAAATGACCAAATTATAGTAAAAAAAATTACCTCTATGACTCTATCTACCATGCAACTTGCAAGAACCTATGAAGCAAGAAATCCAACACAGACACAGACACGTCGACAGTACTCATGTGAAAAATATATGACACATATACAGCTGCACATTTATAAAAGATCTAAATTGAGAATCAAAATATATACATATGCATCTAAGTTGAGCAAGTTATTTCATTTCATTAAACAAAGTTTTAACACAAGAACATATCAAAAAACAGCATGCCACTCACTTACACACACACAAACATGAACAAGTAATACAATAAAACTAACTTAACTGAATTTGAGAAAGGTTAGAAAATTTACATGTTTAGCGTAAATGATCAGTGGTTTGGTTATAGTAGTTTGCAGTAGTGCAGTGTAGAAGAGAAATAAGCACAGTATATTGAGAATCAATGGCAAATTAGGAAATGTTTCATGCGAATAAGGAACATGAGGGAAGGTGTGTATTTGATAGCTACACTTTCCTTTCTATTTTGAAACTTTAAGTCGGTTTAGGGGACCACACGCCGGAAACCCCTTCTAAAGGGCAATAAAGATATCTAGTGGACTCAAATTTGTTAAATATATAAACTCCAATAACACAAGCTTTCATTACGTGACATAATCTCATTATGAATAAACCAACGTCACATTCAACCAACAATTTATTAAGACAAAAAATAAAACAATGTTGTTTTGAGACAAAAAAATTACTATACGATGTTGTTCAGAAATCTTTGTTCAATTAATGAAAAATGTTGAAATTATTAAGTCGAATATTCATGATTAGAAGTTGATTCCAATCCTTCTACTTTGTATGTGTTAATTTATAATAATTTTATCATTTTATTTATGTATTAAACAAATTACGAAGTTAGAAAAAAACACAAAGCAAAATATGATTTATGTGAAGATAAAAAACACTTATTTATATTAAGAAATTGAGAAAAATGATGTTAATAAATGGGTCATATCTAAGTGGTTCACCGTATATATGTTATGAATTACACTATAACGAATATGAATTTTGTAAAATTTATCGTTGGATTAAAAGTTTATACTATCATATAGATCGTTTATAAAAAAAATTTAAATAAATTAAAAATTATTTGATATGTTATTGAAATTCATAAAGATTAAAACGGTTTATGAGAGTTTTTTTAATAAGACAAACCATTCTTTAAAATTTTAATAAACAATCTATATAATATAAAATTTTAATCTAACAATAAATTTTATTTTTGTTATAATGTAATTTATAATAAATAATACTCAAAATTAAATCATCCTGTCAATAAAAGAAGAAGACGAAGAAGAAATTACTTGAGAAGATGAAATTTTTAATCATTATTTAATATATAAGTTCCACCGGCCATATCGTAATTTTAAATGAGTAAACCCTTAAATAATCCAAGAAGTGGGAGAATTAGGTTTTCAGGTATCTCAATGTGTTTTGTCAAAAAAAAAAAAGGTATCTCAATGTGGAGGAGGATGTGGCATGGACTCATGCTTGGATGTAGTGTTTAAAAAACTATGAGTGAATGGAATTTCTGCTACTAATGAGTTTGTTAGTTAGTTTTTTTTTTTTTTTAACGGTGTTTTGTTAGTTAAGTTAGTTAGTTGTGTAACGACTTATTTTTATGTTGTTGTTTTTTTGGTGGATTTTTAGATTGTGAAAAGAGAAATAAATGTTAATTGAAATTAAATTAATGAACTAAAAAATAAAAAATATAGTTTTACTTATTTTTAATAAATTATAAGATGTATTTATTATTTACTCAATAAAAATATGTATTTATTATTTTTTTAAAATACTATATTCCTTGTTAAAATTATCAATTATTCTTAGAAGATAAAAATTCAAATTGAATATTCCTATAGATAAAAGATAATTTAGTAATTGTCAAAAAATAAAATTAATTAATAGTCACCAAAAAAAATCCATTTTTTTCTAAAATATAAGGGAAAATTTGTCAACTAAAGTGGATGTAATTAGTTCAACTTTTTAACCAAATACATTTGTTTTTGTTAACCAATTTTCTCTTATATTTTGGGACAGAAGGAGTACATATTATCTACTAAACCAAAAAAAGAAAATTTTATTTATATTTTTTTTAATATGTAGGCGAAATGGCAAATCATCGAAAACTCACACGTGTTCATAGACGCTTGACTTAGCAATTTCATTTTGTTAGTTGAGCTAAAACTTCTAGACAATTGTTCTCGAAAAGAAAAAAAGAAAAAAAACTTCTAGACAATTTTATTTATAGCTTGTTAGAAAGGACTTACATAACCACGTTTTTAGTGGGGATTGAGAGAATATTTTTGTTTTAATACTCCATCTAGTTCTAAATATAATAAAATGTTTTTTTTTTTAAAATATATTGAAAATTTGATGTATCTAATCCATAATTATATTAGATGCATCAAACTTTCAATGTATCTAAAAAGTAAAATTTTCATATATTTAGGACTCAAGGTAGTAATAGATTGAGAAAGTATTTTAATTTAATAGTGAGAGTGGGACTAGTATGAATTTTTTTATACAATTTAAAGATTATACAAGTGAGATCACTAAATTTTAAATATTATAAAAAGTTGTTTAAAAAAACTATTATTGTGTAATCCAAAGAAGTGGGAGAGTTAGGTTTCTTAGTGAGTAGTAGTAGCCTAGGAGGTGGTATGTATGGACTCTTCCTTGGATGGGTCTATGATGGACCACGAAAATCAACCATTAAAATATAAACTGTAATATCAAAATGAATTATTACAGCTAAAGAAATCCATTAATTAACAAGCTTCACACCAAAAGGAAAATCTTTACAATGTCTAATATTATGAAAAGCAGAAGAAATATCTTCAATAGCAGTTCCATTGCAATAATGTAAAGGAGGATATTTATGACAAGGCTCCACTGTAAACTCACGTTCACAAATCTCCTTAGTTTGATTATTAACTGGATTGTAAAGAATCCATGGTCTTGAATTTCCCAAAGCCTTAGCAACATAACCAAAAGTTGATTGAGATGTAGTCACCAAATCATCACATAAACTTAGTAAATACATATCAACCCAAGCCTTCATATTATGCTTGTTATCATCAAATTTTTGTTGCCCTTCACTACTTGGTTGATAAACCTCAATCACTTCCCCGGTAACCGTTGATTTATTCTGATACATCGTCTTTAAATTGTTTCTATATTGTGGATATAATGACGCCACAAGAACAACCTTTGTACTTGTCTTGTTTTTACCACTTGAAGCTGACAATGATATATTTTTTGTACCAAATACTTTTGGAAGTATGTTATTTTCTAATGTGCAATTCAAAATGTGATTCATAACAACTTCGTGTGGAGTTGAATTAGGATCATAAACTCTTATTTGAAGTCCTACTCTCTCATTTGCTTTAGCAAGGTGTTGTTGATAGAAATTTGTGATTTGTTCCCATGCTTCATTTGCGGGGTGAAAAAGGTAACGTCCCAAATGGTGAAAAATTGAAGTTATTTCAGGAAACATTTTGTTTAACTCTTTTTCAAAAATTGGTGTAACAAAAAATGAAGGTACAAAATACGTACTTGATTTCAAAAACAACAAAGGAATTTTATTAAGAAGAAATTGACTGTGATCACAGTGAAAGAATCTCTCTTCACGTGTATAGGAAAAACTTAAATCCGCAAACATAGCCGATGGCAAATCTTCATTCAATGTATTATTCATTTCCATCTCAATTGTGCTTTGATATCTTTGAACATTTTCTGTATTCCAAAAAGGAGAATCTTTCGGCAACAACCAAGTGGAATTTAAAAATGGTTCACAAAATAAACCTTCTTTATCTTTTCCAAATTGTACGAGCATAACACGATTCGTTAGGAGCGCGTAAAGAAATGATGAAGCAATGCTAATTATTTGGTTACCTAAACCATTTATAGGTGCCCAAATAAGGTATTTGCATTTTGTTGCAGCACAATTAGTACCATTTTGCTTAGAGGAAGCAATAATGTTCATGTCCTTATTGTAAGATATAGTGTTAGGTCCACACCTTCTATGAAGTTCTTCATATTTTCTCAGTTTAGATATCAAATATGGAGAAGGTTTGTGAGGAGAAGGTTTGTGATAGAAATGTGATTGTAACCTGCTTATGCATGATGCTTCATCAAATCCAGAAACTAATAGACCATCAAGCAATTTGTCTTTGTCATCATCATTGATCTTTTTAGATGGAGTTGAAGTTGAATTTGTCAATGGGATATTTTTGGAGCCTGTAGATTTTGTAGAGAATATCACAAAGAAGTTAGTAAGTAGTTGAAATTTTTTATAATTAAATTAATTTAGTAGAAAGAATTGAGAATACGGTAATGCTTATAGTTCTAAACTGCGGCCTGCCACTTCAATTATGAGATTAATATAAATATTTTTATTTTGGTATATCGGAAAGATAAATGTTCTCATTAGGATTTGAACTCTGAACCTTCCTCTACCCAACTCATATGTTCATCGGCTCTTACCACTTTAGCTATCCTACGGGGACACATTAATATAAATATGATTGACCACTCTTTTTATACTTAACTATTTATGTGTTTTGTCTAAAGCAAAATATCTTTATCTGTAAATTAAACATATTTATCAGTGCATTTCCGTGAATTAGAGTAAGTTTTGGTCCTTAAAAATATATCGACAAAACAATCAAAATATGCATAAATGTGTTGCTTACTTTTGAAATTGGCATCACTTTTGTGTCTTCCTCCAAAGTTGTCATGTGTTACATTTTGTCTAAATGCACCATCATTTGGCCCTCCAGCTTTAACGTTCGCTTGAGTCATTCGTCGCATTGCCATGCCTTTTGAAAACCATTCAAATAGCCCAAAACTAGAGTTTTGGTACATTATAGTTACCGTGATAATATGCAAAGCTATCAAACTCACAATAAAGGACACTTTGGGTCTCTTAGGATATGCTACCATCTTAGCTTTCACGTGCCCTTTAAAATTGCCAAGAACAATATGTTAACAATATGAATTGATAGAGAAAGAAGAAGAGAGAAATGAATAATAAAATGAGACTAATTAAAATTGTCCCGTGAGATTAACTAAGTTAATAGAACATCACATTATATTATGTGTGTGTGGGATTCAAAGTTAAACTATGAACAATTCATTTATTCACTTTAAATTGTATAATTCTAACCAAGTTACTTGATCAAAAAAAGAGACTAAAATGCCTAAAAATATTTGACACTGACCAAGACCAAATATCAAAAGTTATTTATATGGACATATAGACTTGGTCATAAATCAAGAACAAACTATAAAAATAATTATATAAAAGAGACTGTCAAAAAAATAATATAAAAGAGGTACTCTATCGAGTCAAAAAAATAAAAGAGGTACTCTAATATAATATCAAAGATATTAAATATTCCTTCAAAAACAATATTAAATATGTTTTTCAATTTTTTTGTATATCAAAAAGATAAATTGCTCTCGCCAATGATTGATCTCTGGACCTCCTCTTGCCGATCAACTCATACCATCTAAGCTATCTTACGGGAACTTTTCTAATATTCTAATACAATATACATAATTATAATGAAAAACCAAAAGTAAGAAGAAAATAAAATCATTTATCAAAAACAAAGTTAATAAACATAATTTATGTAAGAAACAATCAAAGAGAGGAGGGAGACGAAATCAAATCACCATTAAGAGATTTATACTTGTGAAATTTAGACAACTAAATTTTATCAACAAAAAAAAAATACACATTGCAAATTAGAAATTTAATCAAGATTACACAATTTTTATTTTGAGTTTATTTTTATAGTTGATTTTACTGAACTTATTAGTTAATTAGAGCCGTGCAATCTTGATTCAACAGCTCAATCACCGACTTCAATAACGAACAAAATCTAATGTAAGAAAACCAAATTCCAATGAGTATTTAGTAAAATAAATATGAATAATGTATATTAATGTTAACAAATTATACCGATGACATCAAACATTAATTAATTTAGTGGTGATTGACACTGAATTTAATAGAGAGAATTACTGTTCGATGTCCCAAATGCATGCCCCGCAACTGCGTTTGTGACCAATGACTATTTTTTTCATAAAATAAAAATCTTACAGAGAAAAAACAACATAAATCAAAGAGGCAAAGAGAAAAATGAATACCTGGCAAAGAGAAATGAATACCTAGCTAGAGAAGAAAATGCATGACTTTGTAGAGAACTCCTCCACAAAAACAACCTTCTTTGTAACTCCAATTCAACTTCTTTTTTTGTTACAAGAGAAAAACCAATTCAACGTTTTCTAATATACATCAATGTATTTATTTTAGTCAAAAAAAAATCAATGTATTTTTTTTTAGTCAAAAAAAATCAATGTATTGTTTTTTAAAGGGTCTATGTACATTGTTTTGAAGAGCTAGCTACTTCATATATTTAACATATATTTTTTACTATAAATCATATATATTTAATATTTTAAACTGTGATTTTAATTTTATTTGAGTATTTTTGGTAAGGGTTTTAATTTGAGTTTGAATAGTGATTACCTTCACTGACTATATTCATACGAAATATCTAATACGTTTAATGAAGCCACAAATAACATATTATATATAATTCTTGAATATAATATATATAAAAAAAATTACCATGTTTAAAAAAATTTCTTTACTTGTCAATACAGAATTAGTTCAACGAAACTTGGTTTTATAATTTGAAGGGACTGTGAAATTACAAAAAGAGAAAATAAAAGACCAAAATCGTTAAAAAAAAAGTTGGTCAAACAGTTTCACAACCATGGCACTTTGAAAAAATTTCGAAGGTCAGAAGTACAATCGAGCAAAAAAATTATAATAAAGTGTACAATACTTTTTAAATATAATTTTATGATTTAATATAATTTCATTGTATTACCCATATTTCTCATTTGTTTAATAATTAATAAATGTACATTCATTTAGTCAAATAAATAAATATATACTAATGTACATTCATCAATATTGTAAAACCATTAAATTCCATCTTTGTGGCCAGTGAAGGCATAAGACACCATAAGTAAATGTTTCATTAAGTTTATCAAACTCTGGGTTTTGAATTAAATTATTTGGTTTTGAGTTAAGATTGATTAGGTTTTATGTTTGAAAAGGTTTTGAATTAAGATTGATTGAGTTTTAGTATGTTTATAGCTGTTGGAATGATTTTGTGTAAGACTCCATGTCAAAAATATGTCTTTTAATGATGCCACTTTTTTTTTATAAGCAAATGATGCCATTGCCACTCTTGTTCCGCTCCACTTTTACAGTATAATTGTATGAAAGTTATTCGAAGAATAAGTAAAATTGAATTTATCAACAAAAAAGTAAAATCGAATGTTTCCCAATACTAAATTGGAGGAGATTGTTGAGAAATTTAAAATGATTGGTGTGAATCAACATTTTATCTATGTATTTTTTGATATGTATATATAATGCTTTGCTACATTCCAAAGTTAATTAATTTCGAATCCTACAATCTGAAACAGTCTTATATGAATCCTTTAATTTCAATAATTCAAAACGTCAACATTTGTATAACATGCAACTTAAGAACATAAATTTCAAAACTAATTAATTTCATATCCTACAATGCAAAAATGCACTTTGAGGTACTATGCAGTACGGGGATCTAGAAATAATAAAGGAGGTCGGAAGAGCAATTTTCTCAAAAGAGATGGATTATAATTGGAACGAGATGCATTTGATTTTGGTAGGTTTTCATTGTAAGGGACTATATGCCCAACGGGAAGTGTCCATAAGTTCATCCATTATTAGAGATAAATATTATTTGAAGTCATTTTATAAGTCTAACTCAACAAACAATGCGCATATTGTTTAATGTACAAATCGTGGTTACGCAAATTAGAAACAAAAATGTTTATATTTGGTTGTGCATAAATTGATAATCTAAAACAAGTGTCTTAGTGGTTAATTATATTCTTGTTTTATAAAAGGTTCTAGTTCTACTATTACTAATTGTAACTTTAGCATTTTTTTGGACAAAACAATTAGATGTATTTCTTTAGATACTTTTTTATATGATTTTTAATATAAAATCATTTTTTGTGGTTATAACAAACTTTATGAAAATCATGAATTTAAAGAAAATGTTAAGAAAAACCATAAAAAAGCACCTAAGTTATGTTCAATTTTATTTTACTACTAAAGCATATAGATGATTTTGGAAAAAAATTACTTTTTCATATTATATATTTCATCAATACCTCTAAATTACTACATTCAGATATTTGAATATGTGATCTTTAAATTAATAAACATTGTTTTTATGAATTAAAAAGTTATTTTCCAACTATTTTATTTAAAACAAAATAATTGTATAAGAAACAAATACATTTTTATTGTTTATAAATATTATACTAATTCAAATTTATGCTTTTGATAGTTTTGATAAAAAAAATATTTAGTTATTATAATAAATTAAATGATAGAAAAATAAATATCTTTTAAAAATATTCATTTTTTTACCTATTAATTTAAAGACATAATGTAATGATAAATTTAATAGCTCTTTTATATGTGAATAAAACACAAATTCATTATCAATAAAATAATTTACAGTGTCTATATTCTTAAAAAAAAATACAACTATTTTCAATTAATAATAATGATTCTCGTTTGAGTATAAATGTATTAGTTCGAAGTCAATTGTTAATGATTTTAAGTCACTTAGTACGAATAGGGTATTATTCTAGAGTATTAAATTAAATTTTTGATGATCAATTTTATATTTATTATAACTTAAATTTGAATTTGTTTGCCGTATAATATATGTATTTTAATTTATATATTATAATTTTTCTAGTGGCCCATTCAAACTTTTCCTGCCACTGGGAGTATCAGCTAAAGAAAAAAGATTACATAAAATTTTGAATGTTTTTTAATATCGAGTTCCTCTACAAGAAGATTAACTTCCTTGAAATTATGGAATGCTTGTCAGAATTTTAGGAGTATCTACTGTAATAATTTATACATAGTATCTTTATAAATTTTTCCTTAAACCTATGTTGATTCCATAAATTTCATACTTACAAAAAACGAACTTATCAGTGAATCTTTATAGAAAGTTAATATGATATGAATATGAAATTAATACTTACAAGAACAAAATGCAGAAATCGATGGAGAGAGAACCAGAGCGCCAAGCAAAACAGTTATAGAGAGAAATTTTAAAATATATAAAAGGATGGATTCGGTAATCGGGCTTAGATGTTGAGTTTTTGTTATTGGGCTTGGATGTTGGGTTCGGTAATCAGACTTTGGGTTGCAACAAAATATATTTTTTCTATAAAAAGTTTACTGTGTTTGTTTCAAATTTATTAAAAATCATCTTTTTTTTCAAATTGAAGATCACTAACTATGTACAAAATGAAGACAATGAAATCAAAAATAAATTTTTATGATTGTAAACAATCACAAAGCAATTTTAGATTATCTTCAAAATCTTTACGAAAAAATCTTAATTTTTTTAAGAAAAAATGATTTTTTTTTTTTTACGGTTAAATTAACTCACCTCCCCCATATAACATAAACATAAATGATTTTTTGAAGAGTTTAATTGATATGCACTGACAATGTAAAATAATTACGGTGAATGAAATGGAGAAAGATTTTTGTTGAGTAAAAACTAAAAAGGCAGAGTCATAGCTACGGTGAATGAAATGGAGAATGCTCACCTTAACATATGAAACTAAGCTTCTAAGTAGAAAAAATAATTGCGTCAAAAAAAAAAGGTAGAAAAAATAACATTTCAAGACATTATGTACAATAATCATAACAAAAAAAAAATAGAGTATTAATATACAATTCAGTAGAACAATTTGGTGGACACGGACACCTAACATATTTTAGTCAAATAAACTCTCTTATTCATGTAGAATTGGGTCCAATGCAGGTTACAATATTTATTCACATTCTGTGTACATTCCGCAACAATATCATAGCAGAATAGTTAGGCAGATTCTGTGTCTCCATCATGTGAATGTTCCACCATTACTGGGCCAATATTCGTTGGCACCCCATTGTGATACTGTTGCATCACCAAAATTGATGCTGTTGTGGGGGAATCTTGGGATGCCATTAAGCCACCAACAGGTCCTAGTTCCAGGCAGTCGCTTCTTTCCAGAGCACAGGCTAATTCACCTGTTGGCCTTCGGCCCACAAGAAACAGATTGCAAGAATTAAACTCACGGATAGTAGTAACTGTTTCTGCAGCATCTTTTACTATTTTCTCTTCATAGCTAACGGAATCATCATTAGCTGTTTTCTGCTTAAATTCCACAAGGAACTCCTCGTCCTCTGAGATTGATTTACCACTAGATGAATCTCCAACGTCAACTCTGGTAATCTCCCCTAAGATATTAGTTTCCACTAAGAAACGAATAACCGCTAATCTTATGCCAGGGTGCTCAGCCATACGAGCTCCATAAGCAAGTGCTTCACGGTCATCACTGCCGCCAAAGAAAAGCACAGCAACACAAAAAGAAACATTACTTGCAGACACGTGACATGTACCACCAAGCCCGCGATCAACAAAAATTCCAACTGAGCACGGTGCATGCTCAAGTACCCTTTTGTTAACAAATCGAAAATCATTTCTTGTAATGTCAAGTGAACCGTCTAATCTTTGTTGCTTATGAAATGGGAGAATGATGATTGCAGCTCTCTTTCTTTCAGCTGTTGCACATATGTCTTCATGAATGTTAGCTGTTGAGGAAATTGCTATCATTGGTCGGACACAAACTTGGCTTAGTGCTTGGTAAGCCTCAAATGCCACAATAACATGGTCAGAATCTGCACGGTGACCTTTATTCCAAAATGGCAATCCGTTTTTTCTTACCTTTTGTACCATTAGTATTGAGGAGGACCTCTCGGAAAACTCTTTAAGGTGCATTGCGTACACACAAAGTGCTTCACGCTTCTTGATTCCTCTTGAAGTCTCAATCAAATTTATCACCGATGGAATATTCCTTGCACCATGGAAGCAGACAAGAATCCTCAATTGGCTGTCTGCAACTTTCCTTTCAATTGTTTTGTATTTGTAATCAGATATTCTTGCTTTCCTCTTATACACAGCCATCACAAGAGGAGTGGTCATGAATGTAGTAACGAGAGCCATGAGAACCATAATGGCAAAGGTTTGATCATTCAAAACCTGCATTTGCAAACATCAAATATCCATCACAATATTAAACTAAATAGGCAATAGTGAGAGCAAGAAAATAAATTCAAATACCTTTCTATCTTTACCGATGTTGAGGACAATTAATTCAACCAACCCTTTACTATTCATCAGGAATCCAAGCACTAAAGACTCATTAAAGGACACTTTACATAAAAGAGACACTACAATAGTCCCAACAATCTTGCCAAAACAAGCAGTAAATGTGACGAAAACTAGAAGACCCCAAGATTGCAGACCCTGAATGGTCGCTATGTCGGTCTTCAATCCACTTGACACAAAATAGAGTGGGAGCAATAAACCAGACACAAGATCCTCTATTTTCTCCACAAGAGCACTGGAAAATGCTCCACCTTTTGGAATCAAAATTCCAAAAACAAACGCACCAAACATGGCATGAATTCCAATAGCATCTGTAACAAACCCAGCAGCCAGAACAGCAGCTAATGTAGCACATATGAATAACTCATCAACCGGCTCCCCTTCATGGCACTGTTGGGCCATCCATTTGAAAATTGGAAGGACAATGAAGATCGAACAAATGACAAAACCACAACCACATAAGAAAACCCACAATGACACAAGCGGAGATTGGGTATTTCCTGATAAGGCAACAGCCAGAGCAAGAAGAATCCAGGCTGCTACATCGTTAACTGCTGCAGCCGACATAGCCATTCGTCCGACACTGGTGGTTAGAAGTTTTAACTCGGCTAAAATACGGGCTAATACAGGAAATGCAGTTATAGACAAAGCAACTCCCATATATACGAGAAATGCGGAAGTATTTACATCTTTGGCAATTGTTTCTTTCAAAACAAATGATGAACCAATTCCTAGCGCAAAGGGTAAGCTTATTCCGACCACAGCAATTGCAAGGACTCGACCTCCAGTTTGCCGAAGAGATTTAGGATCTAACTCTATGCCTGCTAAAAATAAAAAGAATATAAGGCCAAGGTTTGCTAGAGTATCTAATACTGGAAGACTCTTGGGTGGGAAAACTGCATGTAGATAGCTTTTATTCCGTCCAAGTGCTGATGGCCCAAGTAGTATTCCTCCCTGTCAATAACCAGTTGCGACACACGTTACAATCATAAAGTAATTTGTAAGCTCTGCATCCCTTCCAAAATAAAATATACACTGTAATTACCCTTCCTTTTCCCATTCAAACTTGTGTGTGATACAAGTTGCAAAAACACCTTTGTGCTTTTTTAGAAGGAAAATTGTAAGATCAAATGTGGATTTAATTAAGTGTCAAGTGTGTTTAATTTCCTTCAGTATAGAAAGTGGTTGTGAAAACAATGCAATTCTAATTATGTGCATATTTTGGAGCATGTATATTTCTCTAACATCTATGCTGATTCAAGAACATTGAATTGTTTATAATCATTGCAAGTGGAACAAAGTAATGATTAAAACTGTGAAATTATATGAAAACGGAACACTAAAGGCTCTTATTGTTGCATTATATATCTGGAAAGCAAATGACTTCATTAGATTATGCAAATATTTAAATGCAAGTAAAAGAACTTACAACAATCTCTGCAATAACTCGTGGTTGCCTTAAAGGTTTTAGAAGATAAGCCAGTCCCCTTGTGACTACAAGAACAAGGCATATCTGCAAAGTAGCCAAGGGAAGTGCATAATCAAGAGGGTGATCTCCCTGAAATACACCATTAGATGTGGACTTCATTGGTGGCGGGCAAACATTTCCAGATGTAGTATTCGAAGTCATTTCGACAGCATGAATTCCACCGCAAAACAGTGGATCCACCAAATTTTAATCTGCAGAAAGAAGTACAAATAACCCAAACATGAGAAACTGATAAAATCAAGACCTGAAAATACTCAATGACAACATGCAAAAATAGAAAGCTGATTGTGGAATGAATGAATAGCTTCAAAAATAGAAAGCTAAGAAATAGTTAGTACCTTAGCAGTAGTAGAGAAGAATGAATGAGAACGGGATATTCTTTAGTTCAGAGATTTCAGAATCAATCGGCAGGCAAATTCAGAAATGTTAAAAAACAACTTTTCCTTTCAACTTTACTTTTGGGCCCACGTGTGAATTTTATTTTATTTTGAAAAAACAAATTGATATTCATTCATTCAAATCAAGAGAATACATCAAATATAATCACATAATCAATAGGATTATGATTAAAAATGTAAATGATGAATCTGCAAACAAACTCACAACATCCAAGTTAATAACATACAACGACAAAATATCTACTACAAATACTATGATAAACTTAAAGTCATTGGAATATCCATGTATTCGGATCTGCAACGTTGCTGACTAAATCATTGATTGAATATGTAGTTGATTGAAGCTGATATTTAATTAAGAACAAAATGAACACTACAACAATACAGGGAAAACGACACGCCGCACAAGACGACGAACAACACAAAACTGCACAAGACGACGAACAACACAACATCGCACTCGGAAGATGAAATCACAAAAAACACAAAAGAAAATTTTAATTTATACGAGAACAACATGTGTGAATGAGTAGATTCATTGTGGCTAAACTATATTTTTACATATGATAACTAGTAGTAACATACCCGTACATCGCGCACAGGTCACACGTTTCGCGCGGGATTCGTCGTGCTTAGTGTTTTTTTGTACATGACCTAATTAAAAATATTTTTTGTACAAATAACTAAAAATAAATAAAATATTTTAATCACATTTTGCATTAAATAATATTTTAATCAATTTTTCAAAAATTCGGCGATAAAATGATACTCTCCCTGTGAATCTAATAAAAAAAATTTAACAATAATGTCTCATGAGTTTAACTCAATTGGTTAGACATATTGCACGAAAGTTCAGAGATCCGAGTTTGAACTCGGGTACACCTACTTATTTCACTTTGAAGGTATGAATTTCTATTGTCAAAAAAAAAAAGTGTGAATTTCTACTCTTTAAACTACGTGACCAATTTAATAATAATAAAATTAACAATCTTCCTATGAATCTACTATAAAATTGACAATATCTCCAAGAATCTAATTTTGCATAATAACAATATTTTAGTCAACTTTTTTAATAATAATAATAATTACTACTACCAAAAATTATTTTCTGTATTCGTGAACAATACATATTAAACAGATAAATTAAATTTAATTAAGAATTATTTTTGTTTATAATTTAAAAATTGATATAATAACTGTTTAATTTTTCATAAGCAACTGCTTGTTAAAAAATAACTATAAGTTTGTCTCATCTACATATTATTTTCGTTACATTTCTCATTTATCTACTACTACTATAATAAAGTTAATGACTACCAAAATTCCTTATTTACCCTCATAAATTTTAATGAAGTTCTAAATTTTTTACTCTTATGTGTCAAATCACTTTTCATTATGTTTTATTATTATTTTATTTTATTATTTTTCTTACTTTTTAAACTTTTTATTATTTCTCTTTTCAACACTCTTCTCTCTCTTACTTTTTTATCATTTATTACTCTCTCTCTAAATGCGAAGGTGGTCAAATAATAGCATATCATCTAGAAAAATATTGATATTACTACCTTAGATAAGTTTTGAACCTGACCATGAATCCATAGCCCCAAGAGGACAAGGAGGCACCATTGCTGAAAACCTGCGATCAGAAGAAGCTTGCATTTATATTATTTGTGTAATGTCATTTATCGAGTCATAATAGGTTTATTTTGCCTTTTGGTTTATTTTTGCTCATGCACTTTTGCCTATTTCACTCTTTTAATCCATTGTTTTATTTTTTATTTTTATAATTATTAAGTGTTGACGTGACATCCATGTCACATAAGTGAGTCGCCATGTAAGTGTTGACTTTGTCACAATTGAGTTTTACAAAAAGAGTTAAACATAAGAGCTAAAAGTGATATTTTGAATCATAAATAGCAAAATTAAGATAAGTGAACAACAAGTTAGACTGTTATCTTTAAGGGTCTTGTTAACTAGTGCCCCAAGGGCACTAGTTAAGGATACAAAAGTGGTAAGTTCACATTAAAAACAACAATTTATATATTTTTATTACTTTGACCGCACAAATTCCAATATACTTTTACTATATTTGTATTTCTTAACCATTGCCCTAAGGGCACTAGTTATCATTTTCCTATCTTTAAATTTAATTTCAATTTCACTTTGTTTCTTTTAAGTTCTAATTTTTATTTTTATCTAGTCCCTTAGATTAATTATTTTAATTTTAACAATGAGGGAGAGAGTTAGCATTTCCCATTATGAAATTAAGCACAATAATTACTTTACTGTTGCAAACAAAAGACCCAGGTGTAATTAAACAGGCAAAGAAAAAATGCAAAAAAAAAAAAGCATAAAGGTAAAAAACGAAGTTGATGAGAGAGAAGAAAAAGAAATCACACACACACACAGAGAGGAGAGATGAAAAGTGGGGAAGTGAAAGCGCAAAAGAAGGAAAATTTGCGACTAAAGTTGAAGAGAGAGGTTTTGGTAGGGAAAAGTAGTAAAACCCCTTCTTCTTCTTCTTCTTCTTCTACACTTTGGCTTTTCACTGCTAATAATAATAATAATAATAATAATACTAATTATACTAATTGTAATAGTTCCGTTATTCGGGACCACCGTTACCAAATACTACCCACCACTACCACCGTCTCTGCTAGGAAGCTTGCGGCGGCTCTTTGGGAATTCAACCATTACTTTCCACTCTTTGAAATGCATCGTCCTGTTAATAACGGTGGTGCTGCCGATTCTAGACTTCGCCGCCGTCATTATACACTTCATAAGGACAAAGCTCCTGATGTCTCTAACTTCTTAGCTGATGCTTCTCCCAGTTCCCCTGATCAGGTTCTTCCACCTTCTCTTTCTGTCTTTCTTAAACTAAAGTTTCTAATTCTGATCTTTGATAGGGTTTGGTATACTATTATTATTATACACTATTCATTTTGTGTTTTATTTAGGTTCATATTTTATATTTTAATGCCATGATCCGGTGCATTTAATTTGTATTTTTTTTTCCTTCTTCTTTGGTCTTGCTATTTAGGGATGAATGAATGTATTTTTATTTTTTTTAATAATTTTTATTATTATATATTGAAACATTCGGTTAAATGATCCTTGATTGGTCAGAGAGATTTATGATGTTCTAGGTTATGAAATTTTATGTTGACTTGGCTTCTATAGTTACTGAAATGTTGCTTCTATGATGCCAATGGTAGGGTTTGTGTTTTTATATTAATTTGTACTCATTCTAAGTTTAGCATTGTAACTATCGTGTCATGCAATTTTTAATATTTGTGGTGTTCTGGTTTCTGCATATATTGTATGTGTTTCTCGCCTCGTGTTTGTGCTTTCTAGCTGACATTTAACCATTCAGATAAGAAACATATCCACTGTTCGTTTAAAATGATATTAATTTAAGTGCTCTTTCATCAGCCAGCTAGCGCAAGCAGTTTGAGGAGGCATGTTGCAGCATCACTGATGCAACATCATCAGGCAATTGAGAGAAACAACCACGCATTACAACCCCTGTCTCCTGCAAGTTATGGTAGTAGTTCCATGGAGGTAAGCAAGCATCAACCCTTCCCCCAACCCAGCTTCACCCTTCTTATTTTTTTGTGACCAACACTTGGAGGGATGCACCATTTTGGCATCTTTTTACTATTCAAAAGTAAAATTGATTATGAGTTATCTGAATCATGATTTGATAGAGAACCTTGGTAGAAATAAAATTAATATGACTAAGCAATTACCCTCATACTGAGAAATTCGGTCAGTAATAATTTATTTCAAGATAACAACACACTAAACAAACCAATAACAGCTGTTTTACAGTTTAGTTTGGTGTCAAAATATAATTTCAGATCTAAAAATTGAACATTTTTTTTTTATAAATCACCAAATTTGTTAAAGTAATAATTTTAAGTTGAAATTACTGTGTTTCTTGATTTATTTTACGCATAATTGGTTCAATATGCAATACTTAATTGCATCCTGTGTTTGCCCTTTTTTGGGTTGCAGATGACACCATATAATCCTGCAGCCACTCCTGGTAGTTCCTTGGACTTCAAGGGGAGGATTGGTGAGCCACATTATAGTCTCAAAACTTCGACAGAACTGTTAAAAGTGTTAAACAGAATATGGAGCTTGGAAGAACAGCATGCTTCTAACATATCATTGATAAAAGCATTAAAAACAGAGCTAGGTCATACACGTATCAGGGTCAAAGAGTTGCTTCGAGACCGACAGGCAGATCGACATGAGGTTGATGACCTGATGAAGCAAATTGCAGAAGATAAATTGGTCAGGAAGAGCAAAGAACAGGAACGACTACACGCTGCTGTTCAATCTGTGCGGGATGAACTTGACGATGAGAGGAAATTAAGAAAACGGTCAGAGAGCATACATAGGAAACTAGCTCGGGAGCTTTCTGAGATGAAGTCTTCTCTTACTCGTGCTCTAAAAGACTTGGAGCAAGAGAGAACAAGAAGGAAATTATTAGAGAACCTCTGTGATGAATTTTCAAGGGGAATAAATGAGTACGAGCAAGAGGTGCATGCACTGAAACAAAAGTCTGATAAGGATTGGGTTCAGAGAGCTGATAATGATCGTTTAGTACTCCACATATCTGAATCATGGCTGGATGAACGTATGCAAATGCAACTGGAAGCAACTCAGAATGGTTTTACGGGTAAGAATTCCATAGTAGATAAACTAAGCCTTGAAATAGAGACTTTTATTAAAGCTAAACAAAATAGTAGGAGTAAGGAAAATCCAGCGGTAAGGGGTCGCCGGAATTCGTTAGAGTCTTTACAACTGAATGACGCCGTTAGTGCACCACAAGCTGTGGGTGATGACAATGATGATGATTCTGTAGGCAGTGATTCAAATTGTTTTGAGTTGAACAAGCCAAACAGCGTGGGAGCTAAAGTACCCCAAGAAGAGATTGTGGACCTAAATCTTGACGAGACATTGAAATCCAAGGTCATGAAGAAAAAACCAGTACTGCGAGAAGGGTTTAAAAATCATATCCCATCTAGCTTGCAAGTAAAGTTTGGAGAACAAATGGCTTGGGCCTTGTCATCTAATTCAAATAAGAAGTCCCAGTCATTTGATGCACAGGAGGGGGTGACGACAGATACAAGGCTAGTTGAAGGAAATATAATATCCGTAGAGCCTGAACACTTTGAAATTAGTGAAAATGGTGGTTTTGAAAGAAAAAACAACTCAAATGAATTGCACAGCACCAGTAAGAACCACATTATTGATAATCTCATAAGAGGTCAACTTTTGGCATCAGAGGGTGGTAACATTAACATACATCCTGAACATAATAGTTATGGCGAAGCATCTTGCAGCAATGCTGGATGGAGGAATCAGGCAAGCCCCGTGAGGCAGTGGATGGCGAGTCTTGATATATCTGAGGCATCCAAAGTGAATTCAGGATCAAAGGATAATACTTTGAAAGCAAAGCTTCTTGAAGCAAGATCAAAGGGGCAGCGATCACGTTTGAAGTCCCTTAAAGGATCCTTTTAGAGGTTTAAAAAATCTGAAAACTCGACAATAAGTTGGCCAGAACTTGAATCTTGTAACGTTGATGGTGGTCACTATGAGTACGTGTATGCAAGCTCCACTTCATTTCATGTGGAATTTTCACTTTGTTCATAATTTTAACTGTGCATCTGTAACATATTTCTTGTTGGGGGTTTATTCTGTATATTACTGTAGATCGAGATGTTCTCATGTTATGTAGCTAAAAGAATCGGATCAACTCATGAGAAGTAAAAACAAATATACAATTTTTGATACTTTCTGTAGTATGTATTTTTTTGTTCATCTCTTGTTTCAGTTTGACATGCAAACTTCAAATTCTGATGCAGGAATATCAATATGGCAGTCCATAACTCCATATGTAGTAAATCACCATAGTTGAGTTGATAAAATAAATACATTATGAAATATAGGGATAATAGGTATGTGGATTTGATCATTTGAACAAGTTTGAGGTGCAACTAATGCCAACAGAACACTGAAACAATACAAGATTCTTACGATTAGTTTTTTGAATAACTCCTGATATTAAAGTAACTCCCAAAGCATCAGGTAGTAGAGTTGAGGAGCATGAAGTCTATATCATAAGCATCATGTCTAACCAAGACACTATATTTTTGATAATATTCACAAGAGGTGGATGAAGATGAGGATGAGAATTCAGGATAGTATCTTTGATCAAATGTCATCCAAGCTACTACAATGCCATTGATAATTAGCAATAATCTCTATATTAAGATTCATAGTATGGATGTGGATCCTCTACTGCCATTTTCCTCTTGTTCTCTCCGCTTAATTTCTCTCTTACACTCGATAGTATATTATGTCCCTTGAGTGCATCTCAATTTGATTTGATAACTTACTATCAGAACGTTATTTGTATGGGTCAAAGTTCGAACTTTAAATACTTGATTTCTTCATATTTAAAATGTACGAGTCTAACTATTAGACGACTTAACAAAAATCATAGCATATCCACAATATATGCGACTAATCTTGATCACATAATTTTTGTACATACTATTGTTTACATGTCACGTGTTCTTCTAAAAAAAAAATGATCTTTATGAAAATTTTCAAAACATTACCTGATAAAAAAAATGTTCGCTTAATGATACAATAATAGAAGAAGAAAACACTTATCAATTATCATTAAATTAAAATTGAGATTTTTCAGTTAAACATCTAAAGTTTTTGTTTCTTATATTTTATATTGTAAATAAATTAATACTATTAATCAGTTAATAGCATATAGTATCATTTTTACAAACAGTGGCCCAATCCAATTAGAAATCAGCAAAGAGTGAGAACCAAATCCTAACCAACTTGAAGGTGATCGGTCGCTGATGGCAGCATCGTTCAGATGGTTATTACAACTACACAAGGATGTTCCAAAAGCTGCTAAATTCTACTCCGAAGGCTTAGACTTCACTGTGAATGTTTGCACTCTCCGTTGGGCTGAACTTCAATCTGGTCCTCTTAAGCTTGCTCTCATGCATTCCCCCATGTATTTTTCTTCACTCTTCCTTCCTCATTCTTTCTTTCTTTTTCTTTTTATCACAATGCCCTCCACCTGTTTGATTATTTGTCACTGTGATGTATTTATAATCATAATGTTTCTATTAAGTCTAATTTTCTTTACATTGAATGCATGGTGTCTAACATGTATCATTGTTGGATTGAATTTATGTATGATGTTGTCTGAGTGAAGCAAGGATATAGACACGACACAAACAACACTGATATGCCGACACGGATATTTTTTTTTTAAGAATATGATATTTCAATATAAACATTATTGTCGGTTTCACACAGGTCCGACACGGTGACACGTCTATTTCGAGAAATGTCCACGCTTCACATGTTGGTGTTTTATTGAATGTGTTCAATATCTTAGTGTCAAATGACCGATTATCTCAAAAGTTTAAGCTGATAGGAAAGACCACATCAATATTTTATATTATTTCTTACACGTATCCTCACGCAAGAGCCCATTGAGCTCACTTTTTAATTAGAAAGTGAGGGGAGCGGGAATCGAACTCTAGACCACTTAGTTATAGAGGCTCTGATACCATGTCAAATGACTGATTACCCCAAAAACTTAAGCTGATAGGAAATGCCACATCAATAGTTTTATATTATTTCTTACACTTATAATGTAATGTGTGTCTATTATTGGGTTGGGACATTATTGAAGTAGGTAAGTGCTAATGTGAACCTCCTTCATAAGTGTGGTCTATTATATGTACAAGTGTTTAAAATTATTAAAAACTCTAACGACCCTTGACAATACTCTTTAGAATTAAAATTCATGACTCTCGACCTCTCTGAATTTAATTTAGTTGTATGTAATGGGTTAGAATCGAGACTCGAAACCTTATATCTCTACTTATTCACCTACGGAAAAAAATAGTTCATGACTCTCATCATTTTTGCATCCAAAACAATGACATAATTAATGTCTATTCAATACAAGTTACATATTTACTGTTTGCTGTTTTAATCAAATTGGCATAATTAAGTCGGTATTTCATCTTAAAAATAAGAATAAGAATAACCATTAGAATTTTAAATAAATTATGATCCTAGATGAACTATTTATAAAAGTGATGCAAATTAGAAATTATATATTGGAGATTTGGAGTTATGTTTAGTCTTGAATACTGTATTACATGCACTATGTGCTATGTAGAGTGAATGGTGAAATTGTTTATGGTCGAATTGAAATTGACAGTGACCAAAGCACGCAGAAGGAATACTCTTCTCTTCTTTCATTTACAGTGACAGATATCAACAGTACTGTGACTAAGTTAATGACATTAGGAGCTGAACTTGATGGACCTATCAAATATGAAGTACATGGAAAGGTATTGTCATGCTGAAATCATGCAATGCTATGCTACTAGTTTTGGAAAAAATATTCATAGCATTGATAATGAAGATTGAGAAGAAGATAAAGTTTGATGTGATTTATCTTGTTATTAGGTTGCAGCTATGAGGTGCATTGATGGACATGTCTTAGGCCTCTATGAACCTGTTTAAGATACCACAAGACAGGAGATTCACTATCACCACCAACACTAGTGTTCTTTCTTTTTATTGTTGAAAATTACTATTGAAATTGTAATCAGCTAGGTTGTTGTTGCTTCTTTTCCTTTTTTTTCTTTGCTATTTGGTGTTTTATTTCATCATGGTGACTGTTTTAATACGTTTTAGGACATATGGATAGCATGTGAAATGTCTTTTTATATTTTTGATTCCTTGCAATTGTTGATAATGGTTCTATTGTTTGTCTATATATACCAATACCAATAAGAGCATTCAGCATAGTACATGGCTTGTGATTGTGAAGCAACATGCCCGAGAATAAGGCTAAATAAATCAATGAATAATTATAGTAAGAGATTGAAAAAAAAGAGGCATTATCTGGTAGAAGTGACAGGAAATCCCCTTTAATTTTTTGGACAGCTTTTGTAGAAAAGTTTCAACTGCAACAAGTGCATAATTAAGTCACTACTACTCTACTACTAGTATTGTTTGAAGAATAATTGATGGTGCTGAGAAAAGTAAAGTAATGCAAAGAAGGAAGTGACACAAACCTACTTACTGGGATTAATCCTTTCCATTCCTTCCTTAATTGGAGATGTTGGAATATCCTGTGTGTGAATCATTCAATATTTATTTGCATTGCTAATAGCCTAGTAGTTGTACTTGTTTAGATGGAATGCTAATTGGTGACATGCTTTTAAATTATTAATTTTTTAATTATTATTTATCTGTCTTAAATTATTTAATTTTTCCAAACACCAATATCACATTTATTAATTTTTTTTAACAATTACCTCAAAAAAATTTTTTTTAACAATGTCTCATTTAATTACTCCCTCCGTACTAAAATTTATGTCGTTCCGACATTTTTACGCATATTAAGAAATTTGTAACTTCTATAAATCTTGTCAAAATTATATATGTTTTCTTCTTTTACCCTTTCTCTCTCTTTGTTGGTATATGGAAAAATAATAAAGTTGGAGAGAGAGTAGTAACTTTTGTTGATAAAAATAGTATAAATGAATGGGTAATTTAAGAAAATCAAAACTAATTTTACTTTGGTACTGTAAAATGACATATATTGTGGTACAATTTTTTTTCAAAACGACATATATTGCGGTACAGATGGAGTAAATAGTTTATCTAACTTTTTCTTTACCATTATTTTCAATTAATATTCCAAATGAAAACATCTAATAAAATTATTTTGAGCAGTGATTAGTTGGGAGTATTATTTTGAGCAGTTTGAGAACATCTAATAAAATTATCCTTAATTTTATACCAAAAAAAAAAAATATCCTTAATTGGGAGAGACTACAACAACTGAAAAACTAGCATGGCTTTCCAAATTTGGAAGGCTGCCAAGTAGTTTAAAAAATGTGCACTATAATTAGTCACCATGGAAAAAGTGATTAGATGAAGTTGGTTTGAAAAATCTTCCTCCTAATCATCACTTTTTGTATCATGGAATAGTTCCCACCTCCAAAGGCCACGGGAGAATTGTTTTGGATATAATTTCATATAAACTATATTCTATTAGTATATTAATTTCTTTTAACAATAATTGATCAATTTCTGTAAATTTAATTCAATACACCTATTTATAAATTATAATTCAAAATTTTAATTATTATACTATCTGACTGCAAAACAAAAACTATCGATCAAGAACGAAGTATCAATCAATATTTTTTTTTTTGAAACAGCACGAAGTACCAATCAAATAGTTTAATAAATATTTCACATTGTAAATGAGAATTATATATATTGAACCAAGTGCTATTTTTCTTTTTGATAAATGGATGGGTATGAATCATTCAATGTTGGGGGCATCTTATTGACATGCAAGATAACCAATGACGTTCATGACTAAAGCAGAATTTTAGCAATTAAGTACCAAATAAGGATATCATTTGTATCATTAACCATTTTCATATGTTCTCCACTAATAAAGAGGAAAACAATGATAATGTTATTATTGTCACATCAAATAATAACATATAAACTCTAGTTGAATTGTGCAACCTTTGCATTTTGGCTTCTTCGGTTATCTAGGTCATAGCTTGTGGCGAAAAAGTTAACCACTAATAATAATGTTGAACCATGCATAGCTTGAACTTGAACTATTTGACCCTTTGGGATGGTCTTAATATGATTATAGAGGCATTTATAATAATGACAAACAAATTCATCCACTAACTCTTTGTCCACATGAATTGGTTACATCTTGGCCCCAAGAATAAAGGGAAATCAATTTAGTGTGTTCCAATATCACACATAAAATAAAAATATATTGCAACCAATTGCTTTGCATAACAATTCCATTGTCAAATCTCAAGTAAGTAAGTAGTATGTAATTGAATATTATTACTCAATCTCAGTTAAATGACAAGAGTTTAATTTTATAAAAGATAAATACCTTAAAGGTAGTTATGAATTTATCAATAATATCACTAAATTGATAATAATTTTCTCCTTTCCCATTTTTTAATACAAAACATTTTAAATCCATATAAATAGAGATTGTGTAATTGATGGGATAGAAATTTGGTGCTTAATTTTAAATCCACATAATTTATTATCCGTTTGCCTTTCATTTAAGTATAATTATTCTACGTATAAATATTTCAATTTAACACAAGAATAAAAGACATCGCTCAAAATTTAAGTAAATTTTCTCCAGTGAAATAATAACATATATACTTTACCAAAGATTTAACTTTTTAAAAACATACACACTTAGCACATGGAAACTACTATAAATCTATAATTTGCAATTAATGACAAACAAGTTTGATTCTTGTGTTGGGTAAAGATGAAGCAGTGATCAATATAATGATAACATGAAGAAAGTGATGTTAGATTCTGTGTGAGTGGGAAAGAGACCACTAAATCTTGGAATAGAGACTTGATGACTTGAAAAAGCATGACACATGCCACTCATAGTTAGCCTCTTTTCACATTCCATGGTATCATATTTGCCATGTTTCATATTCAAGTTTCAATCAAACAAACAAATTCCGAACACTGCGGCAGACCATATATAGAGATAAATATACTGTACTAGTTTGTTTTAAATCACACACCAAAGATAATGCAATTAGTCTTTGAATTTATTCTATGTATGTTTGAAATCACATACAAAATTACAATGATAATTTCATTTTTATTAAAACTTTATGTAAAAAAGAATCAAGATTTGTTGCAATAGATAAAGCTAGCACACATTTTTCCGCCGTAATCAATCAAGGTCATTGATTTATTATCAGACGATTGAAATTATATATGTATTAAAATAATTTTGACCGTTTTCAAAACAGTTGATACTGCAACTACGTTGGTAGGCTATACGGGCACAAGTTATGGTACATAAGCCATATGCTTATGCACCGTGCATAAATACTCTAGATTGCTTAGTACACCCTTCAAATTTTTAGCGCACCTCCCAAATTTCTAGCGAACCCCAAATTGTTTAGCACATCCCTCAAATTTTTAGAGGGTGAACTAGAAATTTAAGGGGTGCGCTAAGTAATCTGAGAGATGTACTAAATAATTTGGAGATGCAATAAGCAATTTTCATTACTTATGCACGGTACATAAGAAAAAAGTTTATGCACTATAACCACTCCCGACTATACGATTCAACAAATTATAATTACTTATAAATTAACAGTCATTCTATCAAAAAAAAATATATACATTAAGGTAATGAATTATATTTCAAATTGATATCATACAAATAAAAAAGACACAAAAACATTACAAGGTTAACACCGGCTCGAGAGAACGTGAGTTGAGTATAACAATTTTTCGGGAGTGGTTATGGTGCATAAGCTTTTTCCTTATGCACCGTGCATAAGTAATGAAAATTGCTTGATACATTCCCAGATTGCTTAGTACACCTCTCATATTACTTAGCGCACCCCTCAAATTTCTAGCTCACCCCCTAAAAATTTGAGGGTGCGCTAAACAATTTGGGGGTACGTTAGAAATTTGGGAGGTGCGCTAGAAATTTGAGGGGTGCACTAAGCAAACGGTACTTATGCACGGTGCATAAACATATGGCTTATGCACCATAACTTGTGCCCAATTTTTCATCAAATTTATTAATCTTTCAATCGAATTCTCAATTATTAGACATATCTTCTACTCTCACATAAATTTATAATAACAACAAAATCATTAAAAAGTTTAAATATTGGAACATATGTTTCATGGACTACATTGCTAGCTCTTAATCGATGGGATATGAATATTGAAACAATCACTATGAAGATCTATAGCCCGTAGGGATCCAGTTGCTTATATTGAAACCATGCTGCAAACATTAACCCAACTGAAAAAGTGAAATATCAAACCACATCATACTTAAAGTAATATGAGGAATTAAATCAACAAATTTACACCTATATTTAACAAGAAAAATAAATTAAAATTGCTTATACCTCGTACGCTTACGCTATTGGTGTGCCTTTTACGTATAACCAACGTTATTCCATATAATATAGTATGCACCAAAAATTTTTTTAGGTAATATGCTCAAAATCTTCACAAGCAACTTTTATATTTTAGAGTATATATAATATTTACTTTGGGTCAGCATGAATTCCAAATCAAAATACAAAGCAGAATGAAAAAAAGAGCAAAGATTTCATACAAAAATAATAATTCCAAAGACAATATAAATCATGATAATAAAGGGATATATAGAATAGAAAAGATAGAAAAGGGAGCTCCCTTCAGTCCAAATATAGGAAACTTAAGATTCAATTTGTCTCCTGCATCATTCACTCATTTGAGGAGTATATGTATCTATGTATTTATTCACTCAACATTTGGATGAATGAGTCAGCAGCTAATTGATATCTTATTGTCACCCATGAGTGGACTAAAGAAAGCTCTCTTACCTTATTCACCATTTTCATGAATAATATGATGCTTGCTTAGCTTCCTTATCCTTCAAAACATATAAAAATCATGTCAAGGTAATTAATAAAGGGGGATATATTTTGGTCACAAATTTATAAGAAGGAAAATAAAATAAAGATTTAGCAAGATATTAGTGCCATTTGGAAGAGAGAAACTAGATAGCTTGTAGTAGCAAGGAAGGAACTAAAGGGCCCTTTTATAAGCTCACAATGTGAAGTGTACTATTGATGATTAAATTAAGAGTATTTGATTAGGTTCATCACAAAATTATTTTACTATAAATTTTATAAAAATCAAGTATCAAATAAATAATTATTTTTTAATGAATGATAATAGACTTAATAACGAACGTGCACAAAATATGAATTGGGAAGCAAAACTAAGACAAATTAATGAACAAATTTTATCTTTCTTTTTTTAATAATAATGGAAAGGAAGTTATTCATATTCCTCTTGCCTGAGAACATTAGTCCTATACATTCTTGTATTACCAATTAGTTTTCTGCGTCATGAGAAGAGTCTCGAGCTTCAATTATATTTAAACAAAAAGAAAATTTAAAACAAAAAGAAATAAAAGAAGGATATTAGTGCTCAGCGAAAAGAAAAAGAAAGGAATACATGACCAGTGATTTAGATGATATATTTCTCAATTTCAAATAGAAATACTCAAATACATTATTATTTTTTGGTAACAAAATTTAATTTAATTTTGCATGCACTTGGTCATATATTTAGTTGCCAAAGTGGACCGGTCAATTAATCCATACTATACATGGGTTGTGCTGTAAAAATAGAAAATTGCTCAATAACCCTCCTATATTCTTCTTTCTCCTCCTAACTGTTTTTTTTGCTCTTAGGAGATTTTTAAGCAAATTTCGGGACGTAGATCCCGAAATGCATTTCCAAAACTTGCACCACTTCGTGATCTAGATCCCGAAGTGGTATCTGCACCCCCCAAAACTCACTTAGAAATCATTTCATCCGTATCGATGCTGAACTTAAAAATTTGCACCACTTCGGGAGCCTGCACCCCCCAAAACTCCGCACACACTTCGGGTTATACATCCCGAACCTCATTTCAGGAACTACGTCCCGAATTGAAGGGTAATTTGAGGTTTTAGGGGGGTAATAGAGAAACGTGGGGGGGGGGCAAAAGAGAAATTTTCGTAAAAATACAAAGGAAAAAATTGTGAATGTGTCAATTGTGAATGCGTAAGATGAGAAGTAGAAAGATTAGAGGTGAGATAGCTAATTTTTTATATGAGATGTATATTTATAGCTCTCAGCGCAGAATTGCGATAATTGGACTTAGCGGATATTTTGTGCACTTAACCGATAGCTGTGAGATAGGTGCTAACATGTCAAGCTACGCATCTATCTCACGAAAACTCATTAGTTCCATTTGTGTTGATCCTCCTACGTTGACGTGTTGGATCCCTTGGATGCGTCCAAGAGAATATGTCGAGCATGTGAATCTAACCTAATATAAATTTTAATTTAACGATAAATTCTACAAAATTCATAATATAATCAATGACTCTTACATGTTTGGATGTTAGCCAAAACCATACTTGTAATCAAGCAGGTTTTTTCTCCTAACACTACAGAAGATGATGTCTTATCAATCAAGGTAATGAACAAGAGGAGCCTGACAAATATGGAATAAGGATGGGAGACCTCTATCTATGCTTTTGTTTGTGATTATTGCTCTTTAGTCTTTCCTTCTTTCTTTGCAGTTTTAATTAATTTCTTTATATCGCCATTTCTTTTCATTCGTCTTGTCACACCTTTTCTGCTCACATGTCCATCCATCCATTCAATCGCTCAACTTGTGAAACACCTATTCTTCTCTTTACCTCTATTATTATTTAAATTTTCTTGGTTTCACTTTCTGATGTTATGTTATGGCTATAGTTTAGAGTTTTTGTGAGTTCTATCATCAATAAATTTTAGTTTTTTTTTAAATATAATTGCAGAAGATTAAATCATAATTTTTTTTTATTAAATCCAACATTAATAATTATTAAATTAACTAACATTTGACTCTATTACTCAAATTTTAAACTAATAAAACACGACATTTAAACAATTACTTGACTTTATTATCTAGTTGGAACAATTATTAACCCCAACTTCAATTATTTACCTATAAACATGAAAATTAATATTACCTATATTCTTGACTCTTTGATGCTCTAGAGTCCGAACTTGTGCCTACACTCCTCAAAACCTCGCACAAAAATGAGGTTTTAAATCCCGAACTTTAGTTCAAGTTATACATTCCAAACCGAATGATAATTTAGAGTTTTAGAGAAGAATTAGAGAAGTGTAGAGGGGGGGGGGAGAAATTTTCAAAAATTCTCATCCCACGGGCATGTTGATTCATAAAAAATAAATTAACAAAAGGATAAAGGATTTTTAGACAAAAATGAATAGATATGCAAAATCAGCATCCAAAATAAACTCCAAATTTGAGGTTATGAAAAGTATTATAATCATAATTACAACAACAAACAACTACGTTTATATAATTAAGGAGAAGAAACTATAAAAGAGGTGTCTAAAATTTAGTTAACACAAAATCAAACTAAAGTTTGAATTCGTATTAAAATGGTATTTTTTTTTTTTATAGTAAAAGAGAGTACTAATTTATAGGACCCGATATTACCTCAAACAAGATTATCTCTAATAATAGGATCTCGAGAATTAACAAGAGTTGTATTATTTAAACAAAAAAATTTAGACACCATGTAGCTCATATCATATGTAAGCTACATGTATACAAGTGAGAAAAATGTAAACAAATTAAGAAATATATTTTATTATGTGCCATCATTCATTTTCCACAGCATAACAGTTTGCCTTCTACTGCAGTTCCAAGTATAGGGATTAAGACATGTAATTCAACTGCTATGGTTAGAAATGTGCTAAGGAATAGCAGAAGTTCCTAGTAGGGAAAACTTAACAAACATTTAAGTTGGACCGAATCTAGAAGAAGTTTTCACTAATTTTTCACGCACTTTATTTATTCGCAAGATAAACATCATAATATTAAGATAGCAGTTGTTCTTCTATTACATCGCGACAGCAATGTCCAATAACTTATCTAGTTCATCAACAGAAAAAACTAATAGCAGCAATAAGCTTTAGCAAGCACTGTTTATTTAGCTGAAAACATTTATCGCTATAACTTCACAAGCATCTCATGCCCTATCAAATATGAAAGTGAAATGAGTGACACAAAAAATGAAGTAATTAAAGGAGAACAATACTTTGATTACAAGAGCAAAGCGACATATCTTCCGCTCACAACAATCTCTGCAGTAAATTATAAATATTATAGGTGAAACGAAACAATACAACCAAAGTCTTCAAACAGCAACTTGTCCAAAGAGCTGCCTACGGATCTGTAACAAGAAACAAATAACAAATTTTCAATAAGCCTGTAGACTAGTGTAAAAACTACTTTTTATGACTTTTCTAATATTTTTTTTGTGAACATTTTGAGTGCATGCATTTTAATATTTTTTAGGAACAAGTCACGTTGTACACAGTTAACCCCAGGAATCCATGTCTTCTCAAATTCTCACCCACACAAACCACTTGCATGTTGCATCCAACACATGCAGCTATTAATAAATGTTGAAGCAAAACTACTGACGATCAAAACATCAACTAAATAAAACTACACAAATATTCTAAGTACAAAAATCCATCGAGACAGATGACACAAATGTACGAGTATGAAAATATGCAGTCTGAAAAAAACTCAACGAACAAAACAGGGAAAGGAAGTTGGGCAGTAATGCTAAGCCGGGGTATCTCTATTTATGAAGGAGAAATGAATGATAAACAACAATAATATTTTGATTAACATTGAAAATATTGAAAGTGTAAAATATTTAAAATATGAAGTGCATGTATTACTAAAGAAAAAAAAAGAATATTGAGAAAGAAATGCAGGTCACCAATGCAAGAAATAATCTGAACAATGGTTTGATAGTTAGTTTGCAGAGTTTTGTTTGAAGAATTTCATCCCTTTACTAGTCTCAATGACAAACAATTAAGTAGCAAATATGTAACATAAATGATACAACACTACACTAAAAAGTACAAGACAATCACTATGCAAAATGCTAGAGAGCAAAAAGTCTATTGTATAGCGAAAACTTACCTCTGGGAGTTTGTTACGGAACACTACATCCAAACGTGCATCAAGTGTATTTTCAAACACAATCTTTCCATCATGAGAAGCCAATACCACACCTCCAGAGCTGAAGAATAACAAATAATACAATATCAGTAAACATCCTTAATCAACTACAGAAACAGGAAAAAATAGTTATGTTTCTGTGTTCTTTTTTTAAACCTAAAGATAATAACACAACCAATCAAGGAAAGCAAGTTGGACTGGTGAGAGTTAGATGCAAGCTCTTTACTAATGGAGCTAGACACTTCCATGAAAATTCCCTACCCAGAAGTCCCACATAATGGATAAATTTAATCATGAACAGTTAGTTATTCAGGATTTAATTTTAACTGTAACGTTACCAGTGAAGATCGTGGGGATTGTGATGGCTGGGGGCAGGTGGAAGATAGACACTCTTATCAACAATGATCTCGGGCACGTGAACTTTTGCCTTTTCAGCATACTCCTGTGAAGCTGAATCCAGCACATCCTCTACCAACTGCAGGTCCTCTTTCCGACACCTCAATAGGACAGAAGGTTCTTTCAGCCTCAGCAAACTCTGTAAAATACAATTCTTACATTCAATTCCAAGTTTATATACACAAAGTAAATAGTACATAAATTAACATAAGTTTTGTTATGTGTTATTTTGGGGGAGGGGGAGAGTGTAGAGGTGTGGGGCCTGTCAAATACATCCCTAAAATTATATTCCTAGTAGACTTAAGAAGGCCTTGCAGACTAGTATAAGAAAAAAAGAGAAACAGGATGGTAGGGACAGAACCCGTGACATTAAACACATCAGATGAGGACTGTGTTATGTTCAATGTTTGAACTTGAAGTAACAACATCGGTTCATCTGTGTGTCAGCGGATAATTGCAAAGGCTTATCTTCAAACATATACAAGGTACACACAAATACTACAGAATTAAGCCCGACAAATAATTTACAACTAGCACTGGTTGCTTACATACTAAAAAAAAAGAGAGAAATATTCTTAATAAAGGGATAGGTGCGTCAGTTGAGGGGGTTATAGATAATTAGGAATAGTTAAAGATATAAATAACAAGAAAGGATGAGGAGACTATCTTGTCGGCTGAGAAAGGGTCGTGGTATTTGAGTATAGGGAGATGTAAACCCTCAAAGTTTTGCAATCTATGTAATTAGGCTCAAAGTTTTACATAGTATTATAAAATTTCAGGTTCCTATAGAAAATATACTTGGAAAAACAGGTATACAACTACAAGGTGCAATGTTAAACCTTTAACTGACCTGAATAACAAGATCTTTTAGAAGGTTTTTGTACACTTGATGATTACGACTCACATTCAAGAGTTCCTTAGCTGCATCCTCTTTCATTTTATTAACAACATCATCTTGAGCTTGAAGAACTTTTAACCGTGAAGCATTCAACTGCATAGAGTACTCACTGCAACAAACAAATGTGTGTGAAATTTAAATAATCTCAATTACCATCATTTTTCAAGTTAGAAAAAATATAAAAGCATTTGAATAAGAAAAAAAGTAAGCCTCAACAAAATTAAACTATAAATCTAAATCACTTATAGAAAGGAATATCTCCAATCATCACACTTGGCAAAATATCAAATTCAATTAATTAGCAACTAGCAATATGTGACATAAACTAAAATTTCCTCAAAAAGATAAACATATACCCATTGTTGTCAATTGCAGATCACAGAAAATAAAGGTTAGTTCAAATTCCAATATGCTACAATCACTATGACGCCGCTATTGCACAATATTTTATACTGAATAGCATATCGCAGAACAATAACAGTTAGTTTTATTCAAATTCTGCTATGCAATAGCCTTATAGCGCCGTAATTTAACAACATTGCATATACCAATATTTCGGAAATGAAGAAAACAATACAGCTAGGTGTAATTTACACTATATGAATAGTACTGATGGGATCTGTTGGACTTTGACAATAATCTATGAGTAAGGATCTATGAAGCACGGATAATTTTTTTGAAAAATGATATAATTCAATGTAATTGTAAGTGTCGGTGTCGGACACGCCTAATCTGAGGAGTGTTCGAGCTTCATAGGTAAGGATCATAATCAATTAGTCATTATAATCTATATGTCATTATCACACATAACATCAGAACTAGGAACTATTATGAATACATTTAGGATCGTTTAAAATTGAGAATTAATCTCCATAAACCATTTGCATATGTAAATAACAACCAACAAAATAACCACATGAGTTTTTCGAATCTATAGATGAAAAATAAAATCAAGTAAAAAATAACATTACATCTTCTTTCGAACATCAACTTGCTTCTCTTTACGTTCATATTCTTGACGGATCTTCTTCTTATCCGCCTCAACCAACTGCAACTTCTCGATGTTGAATTCCTAAAGCATAATTATGAACTAAATTATCAAATTCAAATCGATTCAATTAAAAATAGAGTAGAACATGGATGAATAAGTAAGAAATTAACGATCTAGAGTGAAATTGAGAAATGGATCGGAATAGTGAAGTGAAGTGATGTACTTCTTCGGCGGAAACAGAGATCTCGTTGGCTTTTTCTTCGGCTTCTTGGCGGATAAATCTGACCATCTGCTGGATTTGCTTGGAGACATCTGCGTCGTTCATTTTGACGGGGATTGTGGAATCGAATCGGAGAAGATCGAGAGAGAAAGAGAAGGAAAAGAGTAACTACTTAGGAGGAGGAGGAGGATATGCCCTTAGTTGATCGATCGTGCTTTATGGATCAGAATGTGATTACTGATTAGGATACTTCGGCCTTTTTTACTATACACCTTGGCAGCATCCTGCTAATAATTTTGCCATTATTTTACTAATTTATATTTGTTACAATTTTTTCATATTTTTACTAACTCAGAATAAAACATAATTCTAGAAGTCCTAGTTCAACGGTGTAAAATATCGAAATTGTTAGATTGGTCATGAGCGGAGTTTGACTCCTGATCACTCAATTTTATCTGTGTATGAGTTTAAAGTCATCTTATCTATATAAAAAATAATTAGAAAAAAAAATGTAGTGACACTACAAAATAATTTTGCATCGTAAATTAATAGTAATCAACTAATAATGAATTGATTCAAGTGGTTAAGAGTTTGGTTTTTGCTTTATATCTATGGAAAAAAGTGGTTGGAAAAAGACAACTTATCTTTGTGTATTATAGAGGATCACGATTCGATCTCCACAATTACACTTGAGAGAAGACTGAAATCACTTAATATCATAACTTTCCCAAACCAAATTAGTTGGCACAATAAACCCGATAACAATGATAAAATGTTGTAAGTTTAGTTGGCTTATTTTTGCCTTCTATTTTTTTCCTCTTTTTGCTGAGCAACATTTGCATGGTTACAAATGTACCCCTCCATTCCATATTATAAAAGAAAAACAAAAATCACATTTATTAAAGAATAAGTAAAATATAATAATTATATTTTTTTAAAAAAATTTGTATGAAAAGATGTAAAAACAATTTTTATTTGTTATAAAAGAAGTAAAAAAGAGTAAATTTTTCTTGAAAAGATAAATATTTATATTTTTTTTCTTATATTTTAGAACAAAAATAATATATTTTTTCTTTCATATTATGGGACAGAGGAAGAAGTACAATTATAACTCATAATTTATTTTTCTCTTTAGCATGAGCAAAAATTGCATGGATAAAATGTTGTAATTTTAATATAAAAAAATATTGTAATTTTATTGAAATAAGAATCAAATTTCCGAGTTAAAGGGTCAAAACTTCTACAGTTCAACCAATTAGATTAACTTTTTTCTTTTTCACCACAACTATTCGGACCTCAAGTGGTTCTATTTTAATCTCCTCTCAAACACAATTGTGAATAATAAACTACGATTTGTGAATAATAAACTACGATTTTTATTCGATTAAATAAATATTTTTGTATACTACTATTGATCATTCTTTGTTTTTTTTTATTTCCCCCTTCCCGTCCCCCGTAATTTATTGGCCCAACTATGTACATGACTCTTCATCTCAACTTTCAGATACCCAATTGAAACTTGAAATCAAAACCGAACAAGTAGATTATTACATGAACCTTGACAAAAAACGGTTATAACGTCGTCTTCAATTTTCATACCTCAAACTCGAAACATCAATTCCAAACCAAACTCACTAGCTATATTACCTTTTCAAACATCGATTCTCTCTTCATATACGCTAAACTCTCACATTCCACAGCTTCATACGACACTGTTTCTTCGCAGATCTGAAAATCATTAGGAATTGATTCTGACACATTTGTATCGGAGAAGAAATGCGTAGCCGGGGATCACAAAACCGGCTATCTGGTAACTCTTTTGGATCTCGAGTTTCTGCTCTCATTTTTACCATGATTGCTACCATGGCCACTATATATGTTGCCGGCAGGTAAATTCTCTTCGTTTTTTGTCGTCTATTTTCCGAACTTCGGTTTCGGTTAGTTAGTTAGTTTATTAGCTATTAATTGTCATTGTATGTTATGGCATTTGCAGGCTATGGCAGGATGCGGAAAGTAGGGTGTATTTAATCCAACAGCTTGAAAAAAGAACTGCTCAGGTACAATGTTTTTTTTTCTTCTATTGATACTAACACTTCGTTGTAGGATATGATACCGACATTGTAGTTTATGTTTAGAATTGAGTTTGATTCCCAAATTGTTTGATTATGCGATGACAAAAATTGATTTTAGTTAAATTATGAGTTGAATGTGAAGTGGTTTATGGTTGGATACATTCGCATAATATCACGTTTGACGACAAAATATACAAGTCCTTGCTTTAAGTTTGAACTTAGAATCAGTTCTAGAGGCAAAATCAATTTTACTGTTGTATAGAACATCCAAACATGTCAAAATTAATTCTACTCTCTAGAATCAATTTTACCTACTCTAAAAGTGGGGTTAAACATGCACTACATATTGTAGATTTAGTGTTTGTGTTTGTGTCTGTATTATAATATATGTATGTATGTGTTTTGACATTGACACTGGTTATATTCTGTAACTGTAAACTCTGTACCATGTTTGTTAATTGCTACATTCTTGAGTGCACTTGCTTGTATTTTTTCATTTCTTTTTAATTTTAAGTTATCGTCATAGGATGTCAATGAGGCAGTATAGTTCATCCGATTTCAGGGTCATTCTGCCGTATCTGTTGATGATACACTCAAAATCATAACCTGCAGGTAATTTTGTTATAGGTTTTGTATTGCCAATATAATTTTGGTTGTTGATTTCAATCTTGGGCTGCTGTGTTTGACATTTACTCCTAGGCAATTGTTAACATGACCTTATTTTCAGGGAACAGCAAAAAAAGTTGTCTGCCCTAGAGATGGAATTATCTGCAGCTAGAAAGGAAGGTTTTGTTCCAAAGCAATTGTCAGCTAATGATGGGAAGAAACCTACGAAAAAAATACTTTCGGTTATTGGAGTAATGACAACCTTTGGCCGAAAAAAGAATAGAGATGCAATCCGCAAGGCATGGATGCCATCTGGTACATTTTTTTATTTGCTTGGTTTCATTTAATAAGATTAATGCATTTTAGAATTCTCAATTTTATTCAAGGGAAGCCTTATTGAGTGCATAAGATTTCAGGGTAGGGTAGGGTTGGGTTTTGTATTTCAGTTTCAGATTACTCAAATTACTGAGATTATTAGCTAGTAACTATTAAGTAATCATGACTGTCTGATGGTTTGGTTTTCTTCAGTTTTATCATTTCCGATTTTGTACCTGAATGAAATATGACCTAAGACTAATAAGCTATAACTGGGTTTAGGATGCATTTCTTGCGAAGTCAGAACTCAGTAATTGACAGCTAGGTGTAGATAACTTCTCAGTTTCAATCAATGCACTATTCTCTAACAACCTCTGTTACTCATTTCTGTGATTTATAGTTTACTTTGGTTTTTAAGTATCTTTTTTTTTATAATTTATTTTGGTTTATAAATGTCAGCATGATTAGCCATATGTTCAAATACATCACACAATAATGTGTTCTTTGAAATTCTACAATACAAAATCTAGCCTCTGTATTTTACTAGTTGATTTGTAGAAGTCTTGTCTGGTATTTTAGTTTATTTTTAGAAGCCTTGTCTGAACACATTGCTGCTCTATCTGCAGGTGCATCTATAAAAAATCTCGCAGAACAGAAAGGTATCATTGTGAGATTTGTAATAGGAAGAAGGTATAGTTTTGGAGGTTCAAGTTAAAATTTATTAAATGATTGGCTTCTTACTTTTTTGATTTGATTGGAAATTCCTTCTATACAGTGCAAATCGTGGAGACAGTTTGGACAAAGAGATTGAAACAGAAAATAGTCAGACCAATGACTTCATCATTCTTGTATGTTGACTTCTATAATAGTAGTTTTGTGCAAAAAAATATTTGATAGGAAGTAAAATATAATAAATTCTCCCATGGATGATAGATGTATTGAAATATTTTTCATTGTAGAAAAGTCTCGGTGTAGTGTAGAAGAAGTATGGATTTCAAACTTACGTTTTTTAGAGAATGACCCGTATAAGCAATGGTAAGAAGAGTTAGACTAGATATAGAACAGCCCAATAGTTAGAGGTGAAAGGGAAAACAAGGAAAACTTAAGTTAACCATTGAGTTTTGGATTTAAGTCCAATATAGAACAGCCCAATAGTTGACCTTATTTAGGTGGTAAAAATCTCTGATTGTCGATGTCTGTACCGATATAGCCAAATAATTCTTTCCCATTGTTTCTGGACTATTGAGATGATGTATTGGTGGACTCCTGGTTAATATTTGGGTGTGCACGGCATGTAGTTTTATGCACAAAATGTAATATATTTAATTTAACTAGCTGATGGCCCTGCCACACACAGAAGTATATAGGAGGAGAGGGATGGAAAGAACTAAAGGAATAGGTGGGAAAGAGAATGGGCCCAAATAGACGGGCCTGCTTGTCTATGAGAGAAGGAAATAGAAGAGGGCAGAGTAGGTAATAACCACAACTGACAGCATGTGAGTAGAGAGGACTAGAGGAGGATTCAAGGATCGTGCAGAATGAGAAGAGAAAGGGATATATAGGGAGTAGTGGTAACTGATTGAGGGTGTCTTGCATTTGAAGGAAGTGGGTAGGCCAGGCTGAGTGAAGAAAGGTTTCTTCCTCAGGAAAAGGGGTAACCCTAGGTCTTTATATTTTCTCTTTTCCTACATTATTGTAAGGAGTTTACTCCATCCATATTTAATTTCACAGTTGCTACTGTTTGTACAGGGACTTTATCCCTTATTTCCATCAATTCAGTTCTAATACCATTCCATATTTTCTTTGTTCTTTTCAGTTCTATCACCAGCAAATATACTAGCATCATTAACTTTATTATTTTCTTCACAGGATGATCAAGTAGAGGCAGTTGAAGAGAATCCAAAAAAAACAAAGTCTTTCTTCATTTATGCCGTGGACAACTGGGATGCTGAATTTTATGCTAAGGTCAATGATGATGTCTATGTTAATCTTGGTATGTGGTCCTTAATTCAATTTTTTTTTATATAAATGATAATGCATCTCTAGTTACATGTATAAACATAAGGTTTGTTTCTGCTCGCGAAAGAGTTTAAGAATTAGAAGAAATCATATACAATATTCCACAGTTTGCAGTATGATTTCAGGGACTGAAGAACGTACCATTAGTGAAAAATAAACAAGGGAAAAATAATAATAATAGTCATGATAATTATAGGCTTTATTTGGACTTTCTCCTAACATTGCTATTGTTTGCTGATGTCATGCTGGAGTTGGAAGGATCTTTCCAGTGTTACTGTCACTGATTGTATGACTTAATTTATTCTACAGATGCCCTTGGAGGAGTGCTAACTTCTCATTTGGACAAATCCCGTGTATATATTGGCTGTATGAAATCGGGCGAAGTTTTCTCTGAACCGTGAGTCTTGTCAAAATGCTTCAATGTTTCATTCGATTTATGAAAATTGTTTGTTTTGATATTAATTTCTCCCTTTTCTCATTTTGTCTAAATCTTATAGGACACATAAATGGCATGAGCCAGACTGGTGGAAATTCGGCGATGGAAAATCGTGAGTAATACATACTAAATTTTTATTTCCTTTTTGACAATACCAAGACCATTGGTCACAGAAACAAAAGTAGAAGTTTTTCATGGAAGTAGCTTCTGAATACTGCGATTTTCCCGAAATATTGGTCCATTTTTTGCTTAACTTTTTCTTACGCTCTAAAATTACTGTCCAAATTATGGTCCTACACTGCTACATCCAGAATTTATTCATATATTAGTGTTTGTCTGATAAATATAGGTACTTTCGACATGCTTCAGGAGAAGTCTATGTCATTTCAAAAGCATTGGCACAGTTTATTTCAATAAACAGGTATAGTATTGTCTTTTTTCTGTGGTTTTTCTATTTGTTTTTGAAATTGTGTTAAAAATGGTTTGTAATAACTAATAATTATATGTCGGCTCCGCAGATTCATTCTTCGTACATATGCACATGATGATGTAAGCACTGGATCATGGTTTATTGGGCTGGACGTGATGCACATTGATGAAAATAAATTTTGCTGCTCATCCTGGTCCACAGGTCATTTTCTTTCTTTCCTTTTGCAACCAGATACACATGCTTGAAATTTATACGGTTAGGTGTTAGGACTTGGGACCTTATCCGTTCAATTTAAAGTTTTAAAACATTTGATATATATTTTTTGTAGCTAAAGAGAAGCGAAAATATTTCTCTCTTGTTTTGTATTTTCATTAAATATAGAAGTGTCATCTTGTTTTTAATTTATTATTTTTATTTTAGAAAAATTATATAAAAACTGTAATATACTCTTTTTAATACTAGTAATAATAAAATTAAATTGCATTTTAACCTTTTCTCAAATTAGACATGTCCTTCCACCAAATTGTTTCCATAGAAAAATCGGCGTGTCCTTGTTTTTACTGGGATAGCATGGCACACTACTACTGCAAATTTGCTATTACACTTTTTAGGTCAGATTTTTTCAATGACTTCAGATTAAATAAGCTAAGGCTAACATGTTCACAATTAAACAAATTGTGATGAATTTTGGCCATTTCCACAGTTCCATTGAAATTAATTAAATCTGTATATATATACGTTTCTTTCCGTCTTTCAGGGTCAATTTGTGCAGCAGTTTGATGACTTCTCACTGACAATTTGAGCGATATACGAAGGATGTATAGGAAACAGAAACCTGTTACTTCGACCATCATCGTTTTGCTTCAGGTGATTTTCCTCTCTAATATAAATTTTCAACTGGACGTTGATTCTTCGAGTTGAAGGTCGGGGACTGTTGGTTTTGAGCTCTGCCTGTGACAATAGATAGTTATATACTCACACACATGCTTTTAAGGATTGTTCAAATGTATTATTGCGAAGTTGGCATTATGCTTGTCTGATTTTGAGAAACCGATCCTTCCCCATTGAATCATGTAATATAAATTGCTCTATCCCATTAAACTACACATTTTCTCCATGGGATTATTAAAGTAATTATTTTGAAGTTTGTTTACTTACAGTATCAATTATAAATGTGCCCATAGATTATCAATTATAAGTAATATCACTTATTTTTCTCTCTAAAATGAGTTCAGAACTTCAAAATTTAGAAGAGTCCCAACACTTTATTTACAAGTGAGTATCATTTCTTAAACTGTTATTTCTTATTTCCCCTCTGATGTGAGTTGCAAATTTTGTGAATGTTCTAGTAGGTTTCGAAAACTCAAACCAACTAAATCTATGCCGGTGTACTCTATTCGGAATGTTTTAGGGAGTTGCTTTTACCCTAACAACTTAAAAATCAATTCCGTTTGGAATTACACATTTGGATTGGGGAAAAAACACAATTTTCTCCGGGTTCACCCATTCGGAGGCAAGTAAATTTTTTTCCCCCCCTCTAGAAATGTACTTTTGGACGAAATTGGTTTTTAACAATCATGGGGGAAGAAACTCCCAATTAGTCAATGTTTTTATGTTGGAAAGAGTACTTGTGCCCAATTTTAAATGTTCCTTCACAATAATAGCATAGGATTCTCGTTTAATAGCTTATAAGTGAAGAAAAAATCCACGAACAGGATTCAACATTTGTACGCTCTGATTTTGGTAACATAAATAAGTTAACAAAAGGTTAATTCCATGGTAACTAAATTATACAACGCTAAAAGCTGTTGGAAGCAACTTCCCGGAAGTTCCTCAAAATAACATTATTTTTGGAGTTTCCATAATTTTTTTTTTGAATAGATAGTAATATAAACTTTGCAACATATACGTATAACTTTTGTTTTGCAATTTAATTTTTAAAGTTCGAACCTTAAACCTCCAAGTTAGAATTCATTTAGCTTCCCTCAGCTCATTTTATCAATCCAGCTGTTAGACTTAGACTCTTAATGATAATAGGTAGGAATATATATTTTTGACTCAATAGGAACATATATTTTCTTATGTATGTGTTATGTTTTTTTTTTTTATATATATAAATATTTATAGTATATGATCTTGGTTGAAAATTTTGGATTATTCTCTCACAGGGACATAAATATATTTAATATTATATTCAATTTCAAAGTCACCTTATTTTAACTAAATTGGTATATTATTCATTTTGTTTTCTGAAGATATATTAATCTAAATCTAATAATCTAATAATATGACATAATTGTTCTCTAAAATGGCCGGCACTGTCGGATTATCTGCACTCTGCAGATATGCATGCAATCATATTGATAAGATGATTATGTATAATTAATAATTTGATAAAAAAAAAAGATAATCTGTATAATTTCTCTATCATTTCTATTTTCAAGCTCTGATCTAATTCATGTTTCCTTGTTCATGCTTGTTTGGCATAAGTGCACCGACTATTTTGAAGGATAAGGTATCACCACGCTATGCATTGACTTTTAGAATTATATGTAAATTAATATGCGTACTAGAATTAAGCCATTAATTAGAATTGATCTAGTTTAATATTAATATTCATATCAACTGAGTTATAGTTATCTTTTTTCTAACTCCCAAAATCAAATTATTGTAGTCACATATCACTGTGTATTTTTAAAATTAAAATGTATAAACTAAAAATGTTGGAGAAAGAATACATAAAAAGCTATATATAGAAAGAATCGGTCAATATGTTTTTTTTTTACGAGAAAAAAGCTCAAATTTAATATAATTTTAATAAGATTTTATTCATCTACAATCAAACTACTTCACATTATCTTGACCAAAAAAAAAATAACTACTTCACATTATCGATATCTTCTGCACCTCTCAGAATGAAATGATTAATAACAAGAAAATAAATAAATTACTATAAACTACAGTTATAAATTTGTTTATGTGATCAATCTTATTGTTGGATAAATTATTCTCAGTTCTTTGAAGTAATTTAGAAAAAAAACATTGTTTTTGACTTTGTATTAAAAAAGGAAACCGTTAGATTTGTATGACATGAGTTGTCCCTTTTAACTATATGACCCCTAACTAACTAACGTAGATTGTGGATTATCTTATCTATCTACTCTCCATCTAGTCCCACCACAACAAACGGTAGCAGCAGCCTTGCCTTGTTGACCTCAAATGGAAGGTCCAAAATCCACCAACTTTTCATCTATTAAAGTTTAACTTTAGATAGTTACTCTTTACGGACAAATATTTTACCAACTAAACTAAGCTCACGAGATTGTATCTGAGATATCTTCCGATAGTGTAAATATTATCATAAGAATCTCTTAATAATATAAATTTTATCGGATGATATCTACTGATAATATTTTTTCAGTGTGAGCAATGCAAAATGCGAAAAGTTGCCCTCTTACCTTGAAGTTTTCAACTAGAACCGCTTGAGGGGTCAGTATAAAAATAAAAGCACACAACTCTGAATTGTCAAGTGGGTAGTTGATTCCGTTATTGCTTGATCAGTCACATGTTCATATTAGATAGATACATTTCCACAATAAGAGTTGAAACTCCAAACCATAAAACCTTTGCCTCTAATTACTTTATTAATCACAGATGAGGATTAATTAAGTTTATAATCATTCATTATGTGACTGACCGTTTCTTTTAATTAACTGGTCCATTACATTAATTTTTTCAAAATCTCTCTTTTTTATTATTAGTAACATTTATTAAAATTAAAAAGACATGCTTACCTCAACTCAAAAAATGAACTAGACACAATTTTATCCTCAATATTTTTGGTCTTGACTCTTGAGTTGTAACTATCAACTTTGTTTCTTCCTTTTTCAATATTTGTTTCTGTTACTATTACAGATAATTATAATAACTTCATTTTAAGAGCTAATGCTGCCAAATAACTCTATATCATAAATCAATCATCAATTACAATCCATATTTCTAGATCTGTGTTTAAGATAATTGGCTTTTCATTTTCAATCTTCACCAAAAAACTTGCTTTGTCACAAGAAATTTTAAAACTTGTCATGGGAAGCTTGTGATTTTTCATCTGCTGAACCAATTCTGTCACATCAAAGTTTGGTTTTTTTAAGGTCTGATAAATCAGTTTTTGTGGGAAGAAAACTAAAGAAACCATTTTTTGTTACCTTGAGTTGTTATAATTCTCAAAGTAGTTTTTGGAGATGAATCATTCTGGAAGTGAAATTGATCATAAGAGAGCATCAATTGAAGTTATCAAGGACAAAAATGGAATAGAGAAAGTCATTCTTCGAAACGTTCGAGGAGCTTCAGCAACGGTTACATTTTCTAAACTCTTTCAATTTTTCATGTGGCCACATAGGCGCGGCACGCTTTACCTATGTGGCCTACTCTTTTGAATTTGATTGATGCTAGCGTTTGTGTGTGACCTTTTCAGGTTAGCTTGCACGGCGGGCAAGTTCTTTCATGGAAAACAGAACGCGGTGAGGAGTTATTGTTCACTAGTACAAAGGTAAATGAGTTATTGTGTGTCAAATATTTCCATTGTAGCACTGACACTTCGGATCAAAAGCATGTTCAATCACTTCTATTTTATTAAATTATTAATGTTTATTTGTCAGTATAAAAGTTGTGTCTAACGATTGTATAAATTTCTATAACATTTTTTTCGCTCTTTTCAATTAGGCGACCTTTACTCCTCCCAAACCGGTACGAGGAGGAATTCCAATATGTTTTCCACAGGTGATTTTTGATATTTAACATTTGAATTACATAAAGCTATATGATAGACAGATAAATAAGTTTGTTTGGTGTGATGTTTTTAGTTTGGAAACCGTGGAACACTAGAGCAACATGGATTTGCAAGGAATAAGATATGGGTTATTGATCAAAATCCTCCACCTCTTCAAAGTGATTCTGATGGAAAAGCCTGCATTGACTTGCTGCTCAAACCATCTGAAGATGATATTAAAATATGGCCACATAGGTGCGGCGCGCTTTATCGTCTATAATTTACTCATATCACAACCAGAATTTTACTTTAGAATTTGTGAGGCTGAGAAGAATCACTAAGATAAATTGAGAGAATTTATTTATAACTCTAAAAGGACTAGTTGCTCGAAAATACTTTTGTTTTAGGACTTGTTTGGATTGAATTATTTGAGCTTAACATAAATACTTGTGACACTGTTTGAGAGGGCTTATAAAAACAACTTGTAACTTGTGACATGTCCGTAAGTTGTTTTCATCTTATTTCTATAGGCTCTCAAGGATAGCTTATAGTTATCCGAACATGGTCTTAGTCTCACTCTCTATATGAGAATTCTATCAAAAGAAAAAATAAATTGTATTTAAGAATGTAGAAATCCCAAAAAGCATTTAGCTAGATACCGCAGTTCCTGACATGATGAACCTGAATGAAGTTTCCTTCCGATTCATCAATATAGTCACATGTTGAATGATAATATTTTATGTACTGTTGTTTATTCAGCTTCGAGTTTCGCCTAAGGGTCCGTTTGGCAGCAGATGGCCAGCTTAATTTGATATCTCGCATCAGGAATATCAACGGCAAGCCTTTCAGTTTCTCCTTTGCATTTCATACATATTTCTCCATCTCCGATATCAGGTCTGTGTCCTATTCCATCAGGTTCAAGATAAAATCCATTATTGTATCAAGGGACTAACGTTTTTCCTTCACAAGTCCTTTTGTTGATTTTTAAATTTTATTAAGTTATAAATCCTTAATAAGCATATAATTAAGTTTTTAAGTCAATCTTAACCTGTGCTGATTATTGACAGTGAAGTGAGGGTAGAAGGATTGGAAACTCTTGACTACCTCGATAACCTATACCAGAAGGAACGCTTCACTGAACAAGGAGACGCTTTAACATTTGAATCAGAGGTGAGACAATTGATGACGATTTTCATTCAAGTTAATCATTATATTTATCAAGTTCAATTACTCTACAAGTCTTGAGATTTTACCAACATGTTAAGGTCTTATAATTTCCCCTATGCGTTAGGTGGATCGAGTTTATCTTGATTCTTGCCATATGGTAGCTGTTCTTGATCATGAAAAGAAGCGAACATTCGTGGTACGAAAGGAAGGTCTTCCAGATATTGGTAAGTGTCTATTCTTGTAACAAAAACTAACGACATTTCCAAATTCTAATTCAAATTCTAAGTACTACTATATAATTAGAAAAAAACTTCTATCATGTCATCACGCAAACAACATAACTAAAAACTAACCATCGATATCAACTTTGACATTGCATAGTTGTTTGGAATCCGTGGGAGAAAAAATCAAAGTCAATAGTAGATTTTGGGGATGAAGAGTACAAGCAAATGCTCTGCGTGGATGGTGCAGCAGTTGGAAAACCTATAACCTTGAAACCGGGAGAAGAATGGACCGGCCGCTTGGAGCTCTCGGTTGTCCCTTCTACCTGAGTACCTGACCTCCATGTGCAGTTTGAAAGAATATACTAACAAAAATAAATCGGCAAGCATTGGTTATTGTTTTAGCAAATCTTGCAGCCTAAAAATCATGAGCAATATCAATAAGAGATGCATGTTTTGGTGTTCAAGATAAACCACTTTTTCAGTATATATATACATATAAGTAAAGTAATGTACATGAGGTTGATGCAGTTAGCTTGAGAAAAATCATGAATATGAAGATTTTTCTTCTTCTTTATGTATGCTTTCCATTTAATGTAAACATTCAATTCATGTACATACATGAATCAACCATTATATATCAAGAACTATAATGGTAGGAATTTGAGACCATGATTAACTAATCAAATTTAATCAACCATGGCATTAAACATGTGGAAGTTTCTTTGATGTTTGAGTATAATTTTAAGATGAACTTATGCTCATATTTTGGAAAAGCTTTGATGTGTGACAAAAAATAATATTTCTACTACTTACACACCTTTATTTACACCTTCTAGTCCAAATTTACTTGGCCAAACATGTTCTTAGCAACCCAGAAGTAGTGTGAATAGAAGACACTCCCCCTTTCTTAAGCCCAGTTCTTGTGTCTGATCTGACCCACATTGGGTCTTAATCCAATAACAAAAGGACAATCACCATTGAAACTTGTTTACGCACAATTGCGAGATCTCATGTCCGAATCTGGGTGAAGTTGTCCAACGAAATAAGATCCACTGTATTAAAAGAAAAAAAGTCATAATTACACACATTAATCAATCTCAATAGTTGATTTGAGATCGGTCGATTCACATTACACCTTCACTAAATTATTACTAAATAATCTCCACCATTAAGACCAGATGACTGAAATTAACCACTGTAACACACATTTAAAACGTGTTATCTGAAACTATCGTCCAACCTAACAATATTTACATTATCGGTTTAATTAGTACCTACGGCCTACCGATATAACATAATAATTTTGTTTAAACTAATCCTTTGATGATTTTATTCTCCCCCATTTCACTCAACTCAGTCACATAGTCAAACTCACATGGCATTGTACTACTGTCACTACACATGCTACTCACAGTTTCAGTTACTCCATATTTACACCACCGTTCATCAACGGTTAAAAACTCATGCTACCAACTACTACATTTCCAACATTATTATTATTCTGTTCACAGTTTCTTCTGCATTGGATCCCACTTTGCACCTATCACCATGATTTCTCATTAATCATCATAATCATAACTCGTACGTTTTCTCCTACCTTCTTTTTCATTTTTGTAGTAACGCTTATTACAATTACCTTATGTAGATTAAAAAAGGACATTCTTTAGTCAGATCTATAATAAATAAGGTAGGAATCACATTAATTAATTAATTAATTTAATACTAACAACATTGTTCATAAAATTTCACCACCTGATAAAAAAAACATACTTTTTCCATTGACATTGACATTGGTCATGCTCATTTTTCATGCACAAATTTCACATTTTCATACCCTTTTTCTCTATGAGGTAAAAATTGTATCTTTTTAATTTTTTCAACAGTTTAAAACACTAAATTTGTTTTTTGTGCTTTGTGTGCAGTGTGAGTAAATTGAAGTAGCAGAAACAAGAAACAGCTAGGTCATTCTCAAATGGGTTATTTTCTGTTTTCAGTTTACTTGATTGGTTTGTTAGTGTTACATGGAAATGCAGAACCTGTTGAAGACAAAAATGCATTGTTAGAGTTTGTTGAAAAATTACCACCTTTTAGGCCTTTGAATTGGAATTTGAGTTCTTCAGTTTGTACTAGTTGGAATGGTGTAATTTGTAGTGAAGATCAGTCTCAAATTATCGCGATTCGATTACCGGGAGTTGGATTTAATGGTACAATTCCTCCTAATACTATTAGCAGAATCAAAGGGTTGCAAAAATTGAGTCTTAGATCCAATTTTATAACTGGTCATTTTCCTTATGATTTTATCAATTTAAAGAATCTTTCTTTTCTTTATCTTCAATTCAATAATTTCATTGGTCCTTTGCCTGATTTTGGTGTTTGGAACAATCTTTCTGTTGTTAATTTGTCTAATAACCGTTTCGTTGGCGAAATTCCTTTATCACTTTCCAATTTGAGTCATCTTGCTTGTTTGAATCTTGCAAACAACTCGCTTTCCGGTGAAATTCCGAATATAAACTTGCCTTTCTTGCAAAAATTGAACTTGTCTTACAATAATTTGCAAGGGGTTGTTCCTTTTTCTCTCCAGAGGTTTCATAAGTCTGCATTTGCTGGAAACAATGTTTCTATTGGTAAATTTTCTTCCGTAACTCTAGCGTGTTCGAAACATTGTTCTAAATCTGAGAAACATGGAAGGCTTAGTGGAACATTAATGTTGGGAATTATTGTTGTTGGTGCTTTTCTATGCCTTGCAGCATTGGTTGTTTTTATCTTTGTTTTGTGTTCTAGAAAGAAGGATAAAGATGTCTTTGTTGGTAAGTTGGAGAAAGGAGGAAAAATGTCACCTGAAAAAGTGGTATCAAGAAACCAAGATGCAAACAATAAGCTTTTTTTCTTTGAGGAATGTAACTATGCTTTTGATTTGGAGGATTTATTAAGGGCTTCTGCTGAAGTGCTTGGTAAGGGAACATTTGGTGCTGCATACAAGGCGGTACTAGAAGATGCGACCACGGTTGTTGTGAAGAGGTTAAAAGAGGTAGCTGTTGGAAAGAAGGATTTTGAGCAACATATGGATATTGTTGGAAGTCTTAAACATGAGAATGTGGTTGAGCTAAAGGCATATTACTATTCCAAAGATGAGAAATTGGTTGTATATGACTACTACAGTCAGGGTAGTATCTCTGCTTTGTTGCATGGTATGTGGTGTAAATTTGTTTTTCTTACAAATTTCTCTTTAAATTATTATTGATGCTCAATTGTTTACAAAGTTTCGTTTATTTTTTGTGCATGGATGTGGTTGTTGCTTCGTGACTTTGATTGTATCTTTAGTATTCAATTGAATAGTTGCTTGCTAGTCAAAATGTTATCTTTTCCATGTTAATGGGGCTTCGTGGGGATCAGTGGCGATGGGGATGAAAAGCTTCTTGTGGCGGGGAATGGGGGACAATTTGAGTAGTGGGGCGGAGAGTAGGGAAGTACACATCACCTCGCCCCATTCACATCCCTCTGCTTTGCAGGGATGATTATATGATTCTCGGTGTTCTGTGTTTGAATGTTGTTCTGAAAAGGAAACTCTTGCCTATAGAATGTTGTACTCAAAACCTTTGTTGTCATGGCAAAGATGATAAGATAGATTAATAAAGTAAATACTTCATTATAATCACATCTTTTAGTATACTACACACTGCACAGTTATACCATCCTTGTGTATACAAACAATTAAACACTGTGGATTTATGAAATTTTCAGGTAAAAGAGGAGAGGATAAGGTGCCTTTAGATTGGAATACTCGGATCAAAATAGCATTAGGTGCTGCACGTGGCCTTGCTCGTATCCATTCTGAGAACAGCGGGAAACTTGTACATGGCAATGTCAAATCCTCAAATATTTTTCTCAACACTAAACAGTTTGGTTGTATATCTGATCTTGGCCTGGCAACCATAATGAGCTCAGTTACTCAGCCCATCTCGCGAGCAGCTGGTTATCGAGCACCTGAAGTTACAGACACCAGGAAAGCAACACAGGCTTCAGATGTTTACAGCTTTGGTGTGGTGTTACTAGAGCTTCTAACTGGGAAATCACCTATCCACACAACTAGAGGCGACGAAATTGTCCACCTTGTGAGATGGGTTCATTCAGTTGTGAGAGAGGAGTGGACAGCTGAAGTATTTGACTTGGAGCTTATGAGATGTCCTAATATAGAAGAAGAGATGGTGGAGATGTTACAGATAGCCCTGTCATGTGTTGTAAGGATGCATGATCAAAGACCTACGATGTCAGAAATCGTAAAGTTGGTAGAAAATGTGAGGCAGATCGATATAGAGAATCAAGCTGAAAGTGCAACACCGCATAAAACCTCTCAACTTGATAGTCCACTCTCTACCGAAGAAGGAGGTGAATGATAGTAAACGGCCGCATTGGAGTGTATCTGATGACGCTATTCTCCAAATTCTGAACAAGAGCGTTTTTTATCAATGAACCGGAGCTACATTCATCACTTATCCCTTGTAATCCTTGTTTAACATACTTGCTTTTACCCCGAAAATCCAAACTGATTTTATATCATAGTATTTTTAATGCGTTGAGACTCGAGAGAAGAGAACCGTCAAATGATCTCGTAGTTACGTGGTTTCTTAATTTTTGTCTTGCTGGATGTTGCCTGATATTAAGCATTAAGTTCATTTTCTTTAGCTTGTGTTTTAGCTTTGAGCATAAGTATAACTCACAAGTAGCACATGAGTAGAAGAAACTGTGTATAGGTTTAATTCCTTCACTATGCAATCTATGGTTGCTTACTCCATTTTATTAACCAATATGTGGAAACTTTCTGTCAATATCCAATCACTAAGCTTGGAAGAAAATACACAAAAGACACAATTTCATTGGGAATCACATTTACATTTTAAATGGTTTCATAATAAAATTTTATGCTGCATCCTCTAATGTGTGTTATATGTTATGAGTATTTTGTCAAATGAAGCTTTGATTTAGCATACCATTTAGAACATTACTTTTCCCTTTGAAAGTGGCAACATTTTAAAAAAATAATCTCGAGAGCAGATTATTTGATCTTGTGTTTCCTGCTTTTGTAAATTGTATGTATCATGTAATCAGTTTATAAGTCCTAAACTTACACTTATGACACTATATTTTTGTATGTATTTTGTAAATGTTTATTATTATTTTAAATATAATATAATTTAATAAAATAAATTAGTAACCATGTATAATAAGTTTGTTCAACTAGACACTGTCACATCATTAGTTTAAATACCACATCATTGAAATCAGCTCAAAAATGGAGTGGAGGATCAAAACTTAGGAGAAATTAAAATTAAGAACAAAAATGCTACTTTTTAAAATAAGGGATTAAAAGAGCATTTACACACAAAAAAAAAGAAGTAAATATTTGGACCTGTAACAGGGCCTTGTCTCTCGTAGCCCACAAGAATTTAGAGACCCTTTACTCTCTTTGGAGAGGAGGGTCTTCTTGAACGCATTTAGACAACACAAATTTTTCAAAAATATAATATTTGGTTGTTTTATTGGATATATATTATATACTTTTCATAAAACATAACTAGAGCAAAGTCATTTGTCAAATAAAAAAACTAGACCAAAGTCAAAAGTCTACAATGTTATATTATATTGACAAAAAGGAGTGTCCTTAATGAACATATATTGAACTATATATGGAGAAAAGCAAGATTTTCCTTCAGCAGAAGAACTATTAGAGGAATATAATTTATACATACTATGGTTTTGTGTGTAAAAATATTTATGTTTGGATATATTCGTGAAACTTGAACAAAATATTTGAGTGTGAGATTCAATTATAAAATTAGAAGTTATAATTTCTAGTTTCAAAAAGAATTAATTATATGGAGTCAAAATCAATTCTATTTTTGAAAAGCTAAAAAAGTTAGAATTAATTCTACATCTAAAAAATCAAATTTAAATCCTTTAGAATTGAAATCAACACACACTATTGTCAAAAAAAAAAATCAACACACTAAAAAGAGAGAGGACGAACCCAATTTGAATGTAAGGTCCTTATAGATTTAGTTGATTGTTTTTGTTGGTGATTGAGATATCAACATAATTGAGATATCATTTTTTATTTATTTGAAGAAGAATATCAAATTTCTACAAATAATACTTTTGCACTTCATTAGCCTTTATATAAAAAATAATAATATCACGACTAGTTTGTTGAATTGTGTCATTGTCCACAATGTTGTTCTCATATGACCCGGACCTGGCCAATTTCAAACTTCTGAAGAACAACTTTTTCTTAAAATAATTAAAATAAATTCAATATTACCATAGACTTTATTTATTTTTGGACTGATTTACTATAGACTTTATAATTTAGTCATTCCAATTCGATTTTTAGTAAATAAATTCATTTTTGTGCTTAAATATAAAAACTAATTTAGAGATATCTGAAATTTGAAGACGAGTCTCTTCTAGCATATATATTTTTTTCATATCTACCAATAGCATTGTAAATGTTGGACAAAATTATTAAAAATATAAGTACATATATACCGTTTTTTTAATTTATAGCCGAAATGATAAATACTATTAAAATTGACATGCGCAACAAAATGTCGGTTTGAAATCAGATAGAAGTGTCGAACCTAATATATAGCTACACACAATTCTATATATATATAGAGAGGTACTATAGTAGTATGTTTTAAGCTAAAATTTGAGCAGGACCAAAGAGTGGTTAATATGTGGTTCTATTTGATGCGGTTTGTGCTCCAACTTGGGCTGCTAGTAACATAGCAGAAGGTGCAGCACCTCCCTCCCTGCACATGGTCCTGTACAAATTTATTAACCTCACTAATAGACAAATATGCCGCTCCATTCACTTCCTGCACCACATGCTCCTACTCTTACCCCAATGCCAAGCAAAAGCTAGCTTTAATAAGGACTTTGATAAACCTCCACTTAATTATATTTCATAAATCTGACACTAATCACTTATGGTTCAATATTTAAATTATGATTATTATTAGTACACTATTGAAGGAGAAAACAATTACAAATGCTTTCTTAAGAGTATTTTTTTTTGGAGTAATTAATTTAGTAGTAGTAGTAAGTTGGCATTTTCCTTCCAATATACAAACAACATCTCGATATGATGAATGCATTGCTGGATCTTACTAAGGTTCATGGGTTCCCTCATATAATCTCTTCTTTCTATGTGAAAATCCCAACATTTTCTTTGTACATACGCCGTACGAATCTTTTTTTTGTGAAATATTCACGAGATTATAGTTTTCGGTTTTGTTTTTGTTTCTACTTCAAATTTACACCACCGTGTTACAGAGATACAGTATTTGTTACTTTCAATTATGAATTTAAACTCTCAATGTGGGGTGGTCGAGTCCTTTAGCATGCATGTGTGGGCATTGGTTAAGTCTTGTGTTTGTTTGTGTTTTGATTGAGTTAAGGGTGTAAGGAGATCGGTTTTGAGTGAATTTAATGTCTGAACTAATAAAATTTTAATTTGTTCGGTTTAGCTCGGTTTGGTCCGATTTTTTAAAATGAATTTGATCCAAGCTAGTCGGTTTGGATTGGATATTATACTCGGTTTACAACATTTTATTTTTCTGGTATATTCTCTGCTATTATTTTTTCAAACGATATATTTTAAGTTCTATTTTTTCATATGATATAGTTCAAACTCTATTTTTCAAACGACTTAGAATAATAACATAAAAACCAAGTAAACAGTAACATAATTTTGAAATACAAAATACAACACATAAGTAGAATGAAGTTTACCATCAAATTAAAAATACAAGTCGGTGTTCACCACCAAATACAAATATAAGGCATAGGTGGAGAAGAGTTCATCATCAAATAGATCAACACAAAATACAAATCATAGGTGGAGAAGAGTTCACCGCCAAATACAAAATACAATCCATATAAAATTAAGTTCATTAGTTCAAACATAAAAATGGTTAATCAAACATATCAATTCGGTTCGGCGGTTAGGCGGTTCATGAAAATGAAAATGAAAATGAAAATGAAATCCGAAATCTGAACCAAATCACCTCAGTTATCATTAGTTCGGTTTTAAGTCCGAACCAAACAAATTCGATTTTTCGGTTTGGATTAGTTTGGATCGTCGGTTCAATCAATTTTTTTCGATCCACTTACACCCCTAAATTAGGTGTTGATTGTTGACTTTTTAGAGGTTCTTTCTAGCACAATTTGTGCTAGTAAGGTCTTCCAACTAATTTTTATATATGTGTCATTTTTACTAGTTCAAAACAAAAATAAGGTAGGAATAACTTATCTTTTTATCCCATAAAGAAAACGAAAAATTATGGGATAAAAATGAACTAACAATCTAGTTAAGGAATTAAAAAGTAATCTAACTTGTCTTTTTTATGTCATTTTATAATTATAAGTTAGGTCAACCACTAATTTTATCAAATATTCTAAATATAAATTTAAATTTAATTAGCTAGATTATCAACTATAAGTTATAAGTTAATAGTTTATAAGGTATCATGTTTTTTTTCAAATATAGCCTAAATCTTATTGATTTAAATGAACTCTCCTTCTGGTTTAATTTGGTTCTAGGCGAGTTCCTCATCCGATCCAATAGCAATCGCGAAGATTGAACTGTCATTCTTCCTACTAAATTTCGGATCAATCGTCACTAAATTAACTAATGTTTGGTAATATATCAATTCTTTAGAAAATACAAAATAAATATTAGTATCTCTCATAAAATACTACTATTACCAATAGTTTAGTTTCTTAAGAATCGGTCACAACTACTCAAATATGATTTTTAATCCAAGAGTGATAGAGTGTATTGGTTTCACCATAACCATAGAGAGTGTGATAGTGCAATCAATGATAGTAACATGAAACAAAGCACTTCTTGGCCACAGTGCTCATTGACTTGTATTCAAAAGAAACATATAAGTGCGGTTGAACAATCTTCAAAAGGACAAGTACCAAAGCTTCTTCTTCTTCTTCTGTAATTTTGTGGCTCAAGGCACCGTATTGTATTTTTGTATATATACAATACAACTGCGCCTAGAAGACGATGATCATTGACTTGTGCTCTGTTTGGTGTATATACTCACACTCTACTAACGGCAATACTATCTTGAATTTAAAATGTTTATTTACAATATCGATAATTGAAAAACCAAGGAACGTGAGTATCACACAGCAATTTGTCAGTGACTAACAGGTTCATGTCGTATTCTTACAAAAATATAGTCCAGCTAGTGTTTTGTTTTTTATTTTTGTCACATTTGTTGTGTTCACACACACACACATAAGTTTGAATTTGCTCTATTTTTTGGTTTATTGAATTGAATAATTTAATTTGGAAGTCAGTTTTAATATAAAATAGTTTTAATCTCTTCCAAGTGTAGTGTAAAAGATCTGAGTTGTAATCCTTTCTCTTAATTAAGTTTAACGTCAATTAATAATCAATCAATTTTACTTAATTTTTTTTGTGCAATTTGTCCTATTTATTGGGTACATAATTTGCTCTATTTATCTACCATCAATTTATCATTTCTCTATGAGGGAGTAGGTTAGACATCCAAATGTATAAAAGATTAATATAGCATTGATCATTTATCAAAATATGAACTTTATTAATTTACCATCGACTCTTTATTATGAAATTATGAGTTTAAGATTGAAATGTTGAACCACATTATTAAAAAAATTGGGTCACTATACTTTATTTATTTTTTAAATAAATATGCACAATATGTTCCCATGAATCTAATTTAATTGCTAGGTACATTGCATATTATATACAAAAATCAGAGTTCGAATTATTATATATCCACTTATTCATCTTATAAAGTGAAAATTTAGTCATTAGAGTAGACAAAAAGATATATGCACAACATAAATGCAATACTAGTACTTATAACGAGACAAAAAAAAAAAGCATACTAAATACACTCTCCAATCTTATGCTATACAAGAAAAAAAAATTGACAACAAAATTTTATATATATTTATTTTAAAATTTAATTTATTTATTCAACTCTCTCTTTTTTCTTTGCGCAAAGGAAAAACAAAAGAAGTACTCCGTATTATTTTTACCTAATATTTTATATACTACTATCATAATTTGATCATACTCCCTCTTGTCTTATATATAAGCAACAAATAATTTTTTGGATTCATTCAAAAAATAATTTATTTTGACTATAATATAGACCAAATATATTATTTTTTCAATGAATCTAAAAGTCAATTTTATTTATATATGAGACCGGAGGAGTACCTAATTAGTGAGTCTTTGCTTAAGATCACTTTCCATTGAGTAAAGAACAGTGTAAACGAGAGTATATTAGCCATTAGGTGGTTTAAAAGTTTAAATACTCCCAAAAAATTTAAAAAAGGACATACATGCACGGTTACATATAGCAGGAGCCACCGTTAACGGTTGTTAATTTAATTAATTAATGCATAAAACAACTAGTAATGCTTCTACTTTATTACTACTTGGATATTTTGAGTCAAAGTTGGTCCTATCCTATTCCACGTATCATACCACACGTGATTGGATTGCGTGCGTCCTTCCCACGTGTCTCTTTTTAATTTGTATGTATACATGCGGAATGCCACTCCGACCAAATGCCTTTATCACTTAACTTTATTTTTATTTTTATTTTAGGTTACTTTGGCATAGGTTTAAAGTTTTCATGGTCGTTAACGATAATTAATTTAAGAGAAATATGTTGAGAATATAATGTGAATTTTCTCCTTTCAACTCATTTTTTTCTGCATACATCAGTTGGAAAGGAAACCTTTAACAATTTGTTTAAAGAGTCAAAAACTTTTATCACATGAATTAATTTATTGTTGAATCAATACAATAATTCTAATTTTGAGTTATTTAACATGTGTTTTTAAGACACACATTAGCAAGACTCTATTTATAGAACCAGTTTTAGTGTCAAATAAAGAGATCTACGTCACACACAAAATAAAGAGATTAATGTTCGAACTCCAGTCATAAGCGTTGAGCAAATAATTTAATATTTTATGCAAATTGAATTAAAATTTATAGACATGATCTGATCTGTTTTTTTTTCTGTCAAAAAAAAGTATAGACTTAACTTGGATTTTAATATTAATATTTTTAAATTTTGTTCTATTTTTTTTTTCAAATAAATTTAGGCTTTGAGACTAATAAATTAAAAAATTCGAGTTTGAATCTTGATTCTATGTTCCTATGTATAATATGATGTCTAATAAATTTATCTCACCATTTTTCTAATAAAGCATATACAAGTTGTACAATTTTTGAGAGATTATTAATTTAATTTTTGGGCATAATATCTTTTGTTCTAAAAAAAATAAAAATTCATAAATTAGATTTTAAATATAAACAAAAAATCAACAAAAAAATTTAAGATATTTTGTCTAAATTTTACATTAAAAACATATTTTTTTTTACTAATTTTTGTTTATATATACTACTTTCTATATATAAATCAATTATTGTTTATGTACAATTGTAAGATTAATGTCTTCAGTTAGTTAAGAATATTGCAATAAATGATAAATCTCATTTTCAAAAAGATATTTTTCATTTATATTAGTTTTGGATATTGAACTATGTTTTAATTGATGGAATATAATAAAATAAAGTGAAACGAAATATATCGAAGATGAATGAAATAAATATACCACTATTTTGTTTGGACATTTTTTCTTTTCATCACTTACCTTTAAAATTGAAGGGGAACAAATTAACAGAAATGAATTGTATCTGATAATTCATTCGACCATATATCATTGTTATTTTTAAAATTCAAACAATAGTACACTAATTCATTCCATCTATTTCAATTTCATTCAATCACATACCATAAATCCAAGTGAAGTGATTAAGTACCATTAGCATTAAAAAATATACAAAAATACGATATAACCAAAGAATAATATAAAAAAGGAAAATGTTAAACAGTGCCCCGGGCACTAGTTAAGCTATTCAATATTTCTACCTTGAAACTTGTGCATTACTTTTATTTTTGTTTCTTTTTTTAGTATGCTTAACAAGTACCCAGGAACACTGTTTAATAAGACCCTAAAAAAATATTAATAAGTGGCTAAAATGTTTGAAAATTGTCCGTTACTTACTGTAATTAATAAACTCCTCTGTCAATTTTTTAATACAAAAAATTAAGCTAATGACACCCTACAATTTCATTTCATACACCAAATTAAGATGAGGCTTCACTTCTCTAAAAATCAAACATAAGATAAAATTTCTTACACTGATTCAATTTTAGTTTCTTTCTAGTTCTAGTTTCCAAATTTTAATTCAAACAACAAAGTAAATAAATACTATAAACCGACCGTGGTATTTTTTGAGGCAATTGTCCAAAGTTTGTTGGACTAATTAAAAATGGTAGTAGTACTATATATTATATTAATTATATATCTTCGTACTAAAATATACTATGTTATTTTGACAATATCACACAAATTAAGAAATATAATTATTCTTACATGGAAAAGAGAAATTATGAGTTAGTTTACAAAATTATCATTCATTAATGATATGAAAAAAATAAATTATAAACTTGAAAGAAGAAAGAGAAATATTTAATTAAGCATATAAAAAAAAGAGTATGAAATACTTCATTGATAATGTAAAGCGACATACTCCATTAAATACTTCATTGATAATAGTACAAATATTTTTCTCAAACGACTTATATTTTGATACAGAGAGAAAGAAGAGTAATTTATTAACCATATTGCATGATTGGTCAAAAATGGTCTATTCTATGTTCTATGTAGTATAAAAATACTATAGTCTATAACACCACACCACACTACACTACTTGTTCTTCTCAATACAGTCTCTGGAGTAACATATATGTCCAGTTTCTTCTTTCATGGTTTTTACCCAGCTGAATTGAATTAGTACACTTTGCTGAAATTATCCGTATTGCCGTTATATTTTACCTTTCACAGGAACACCAACAAAGTACATACGGGGAACGATCATACCATTTTACTACTACTGCCAGTAAGACCACAGCACATCACATCACATCACACAACACAACTTCATAGTTTTTCTCATTTCAAGAAAAGGACAATATTCACTAATTAATCACTGTTTATATTCAAAATTATGAACTTTCCTTCCCTTCCCTGAAATTTAAAAGCTTTTTAATCTGCCCCCACACAGTTCACAGGTCTCACTCATATCCCCTTCACTTTTTTTCGTACATTCTGTCCCCTCTTCACTCTCCCACCCAACTTATTCTCCTTTCTCTCTTCTCTTTCTTTCTTCTTCTCTCACTTTCCTTCATTTTTTCAAATCTCTCTCTCTCTCTCTCTCTCTTCACCATGTTGAAGAAGCACACTCACCGACTCAACCTTACCAAAGAAAACACTACTCCAAACCAACCATTTCCCAAAATAGTCAGAATAACCGTCACTGACAAATATGCTACAGACTGTTCTAGCGACGAAGAAGAACAAGCTTTCTTCAAGCGTAACCGACCTAAGAAGTTTGTTAACGAGATTATCATAGAGCCATGCGTCACCGAGAATAGCAACAGCCTCGGCGGCGGCGGAGAAGGAAGTAAAAGTGGAGGTGGAGTTTCGAGGAAGAGAAACAGGACAACAACTGGCGGTGGAAAAACAAGAGCTCCGGCGAGTAAACAGGTTTACTCCGGGAAGAAGTATCGAGGAGTGAGGCAGCGGCCATGGGGAAAATGGGCGGCGGAGATAAGAGACCCGTCGCGTGGAGTGCGCGTGTGGCTTGGCACGTTTGAAACTGCTGAAGAAGCTGCTATTGTGTACGATAACGCTGCTATTAAGCTGCGTGGACCTGACGCGCTAACTAATTTTATAACTCCACCCTCCACGTGTCAGTTAAACTCACCGGATACTGAAATTCCTCCTCCACAGTTACCGTTACCGGTGGTAAACAACAACGGTTACATTTCCGGCGAAGAATCTCAATCTCAATCTCATTCTCAATCTCAATCTCAAAACAACAATAACAACAATAAAAGTTTGTTTTCTCCTAAATCGGTTCTTCAGTGTAGTTCATCTTCAGAAGAAGTAGCTGAATCTGAGTCACTGTTTTCAATTCCAAATGATATACTATTTGATTTTCAAAGTTCTTCTTCACCTGTGAATGATGTATTTAACAACTTCAACGGTTTACCGGAGAATATCTTCTACGGCGGTGATATTGGTTTTTCGGAGTATTTCGATTTCGGTTTGGAAAGTTTGCACACACATAAGGATGATGACTTTTTTCAAGATATTGATGATTTATTTGCTTCAGATGCTCTTCTTGCTCTTTAATTTTATGGATTATTATTAGCTATTATAATTAGAATAATTATTATTTGATGATTAACTATAATTATTAGGATTAATCTCGTTGCTGTGTTGCCTTCTTAATAGGCAAATTTTGTATCAGCGAGAAGAAGTAATTAACTATTGTATTAAGTTTATTTATTAGTACTAATTAATCTTTTTCATTGATGTAACAGTGAGTAGTAGTAGTAGTACATTATAAGTACAGTAATTAGTAAATATGGTTCAGTTCTTTGAAGGACTGAACGATTGTAACAGTTTTGTGTTGAGTGTTTATAATTATGATTATGATTGTAATATCTTGTTTAAGTACATTTTATTTGTTTTTTTGGCATTATTAATCGTTAATTATGTCCATTGAGTCTTCTTTTTAGCAAGTAAAGAACAAATTCGTGTTAACTAAAAGTGCAAAGTCAACCACAAGGAGCGTGCATTCAATTTTAAATCCCTTTCACTACCAATAAAATCTACCGTAATTTAACCATTTGTTTTGTTGGTACATTAATTTAACCATCTCTAAACTTAAATGAGTATATAGTTGTACAGTACTATACATTGAGTCTTAGATACACAAATTGATATATTTAATAATCTAAATTGTTAGTTCATTCAATTATTTCTTATATTAAAGATTTGAGGAGTAGTTACTTAGTTAGGACTATTTTTAATGTGACTCATCTAAATTCTTAATTTACTAAGTATGCCAATATATTGGAAGCAAAATTTTCCGACATTCAATTTAGTGGTGAGTTTACTTTCGTAGTAAGTAAAGTTTTGAGTAGATAACTAAGTAATTCTACTCAAACAGTTAATGAATACTTCATACAAATCAATTGAGAAAAATTGAATTCCATTTTTAAAAAGAATAATACATGCTTTATATAAGATTTTACTTATTTCGTTGTTAAATTTCAAATTAACAGACTTTTTTCTTTTAAAAACCAAAATGTTTAAAGAAAAAAGGTCATGTTAATTACTACACATTGGTTAACATTTTCTCTTAACATACTCATAAATAATTTTAACTCCAATGAAAATTTCTAATACTAAGAATTTCTTGAACTCAAAATATACGGTCTCCCTCTTCAATATCCCTTCTCTATCTAGATATTCTATTGAATTTTTTTTAAATGTCATGGAATTTTTTAATACTAATGCAAAGAATAATATTTAAATGTCATGGAATTTTTTTTGACCGTTTAGTTATTAAGATGTACTATAAATCTCTTACTACTTGATAAGCCAATGATAGTGAGGATTATCACATTGTTGGTGTGTCAAATGTGAGTTTATCTATTTATAGAGTATACTTTTCCTCAAGCAAAAACATTTTTCTTCTAAACATATACTTGCACCGTCATTGACACTCAATATCAATAAAATATGTCATTTGACCATCGCTTTCATTAAGACAATTGATACAATGAGTCAATCTAATCATTGACTCTAATATCCCTTGTCGGATCATGATCGAGGGAACTAAAACATCATTATATTGGACTTTGAACAATTACACAAGTGAAATTTGACACCACACATCTTAACTCAAAATGTTCAAGCATCATTGCACTTATATATATGTTTGCTTAATGTTCTCTTTTCTATCCTATATAAAACTCCTATTCATACTTGATATACCGATACATCACTATGATAGTTTAAAGTTATGTACTCCTATTTGCAAGCTACACTTTTGTCATAAACTCAAATCTTGTGAACTATGCTGTGCTAGGGAATTGAATGAGTTCAAACAAGAAACGGTATTTCTTCTTTAGGTTCCTAAAAGTTCCGATCACATCATGTTATTGCGAAAAAAAATTAATAAAATGAAAAGGATATTCTCCTTTATAATTAATTTTGTGATGAACTAGTGATTAAGAAGGTAATTAAGGTGTGGACAAAAAATAAAACAAAAGGAAACGCCAGAACTTTTGGTTCCCTCAAAAGCCAAAAAAAAACTTTGAAAAACCAATAAGGTTCTTTTGCGTCTTTATATTTTGTTTTGGCCAAATTAAGGCCTGCTCCCAATAAAAGCAAAAGAAAAAACAAAGACAGGGATTTCTAAGAGGTCAAGTGGCACATGGAATAGAGACTGAAAGCAACATGAAAATCGTTTCGGTCTTTGGATATTGAACAAAATTTTCTGACACTAGCAGAGCGGGTGCAAGTGGCACCATATACTTGATGATACTTTTTATGCCACTATACTACCTCAACAAAAAGCAAAAATTCGTATTAGCATGGCATTTTTTTTTGTTTTCACTTTGCACCACTATAGTTTAATCTGGTTTGACGTTAATTCTACTATTAAATGATTTAAATCTCCTTTTAAATACTGTTGTGGGAGATCAGAGACCATAATCTTTTAAAATTCAGTATTAATTATCATTAAATCAATTAAAAACTAAAATATGAGAATATTTCTGAAACTATAATACAATTGAATACAATAAGTAACTGATTCTTTTATTGGATCGAAAACATTTTAAAAAAATAAGATAGTTGGTCTAAAAAATTCAAACAATGATCATACATTGTTCTTGGATATGAGCTAACATCATCCAACAATTTTTTTTTCCTAAAGATGGGAATGAGTTTAAAGACTATGGATCATATAATAAAAATAAAATCTGTTGGATTATTATGATTAAGGTTTTGATTTAATTTAATAATTTTTCATTGGCTTTTGCCATATTCATGTGTTCTTGGCTTGCTTAATTAATGACAATATAGATGAAAAATGTCTCAAGACATTATCATTTTTGCTAGCTGTAATATTTTTATTTATTTTTGAAAGAAAATATTAAGATGCATTGCCACACAAGCAATATTAATTGCTGATTGGCCCTCTCTGCAGCAACACACAAATATCTACATTTATGTAGTAAACTCCATAATATTTCACCCAAAAAATGTAGTAGTAATTAACCTTCATATACATACATGTACACCTCGTCCATGGACCATATGATCCACACTTAGCAAACATGCTTTTTATACTCTCGACACGTATAAGTCATTTTCATTGTTCAGTGACACATATCTATGTAATCACTAGATCAATACAAAATATGTTTTATGTACCAAATTAAGATCCTCATGTGCAAGGTTTTGTTAGTTAATGATTCGACAGAGGCATGTCTACATCTAAGCCACATTTGATATGTAATGTCCCTATCTTAAAGATCGAGGATAGTATGTTTTATATATTCTTACAAAAAGGTTGGGCCTGCATAATTGTCTTATTTACAATACAACTGGGATTTCTTAACTCAAGCCCACTTGGTGCTTATTGCTTAAGCAGTGTTGGGCTTTTTACAGTATTCACATTCTCAACCAGATTTGGTCCCCACACTGTATCATTTTAAATTGATGCATGTCTTAATTAATTGATATTTGATTTTCATTTCTCTAAATTGACTAGATTATGTCATATTTTTTTTTTCAAGCAGTCTAGTCTAGTAGTCTTTTTGACAAAAACAAACAAGTGCATTTCATTAACGACAGTAGCTTCAATATAAGATGGACAATAATCAAAAAAACTTAGTGACTAATATTAAAACGAGTTGTTTGAGCTAAATCATGGATGAATAATGCTCTTGTGCACGAGTCGTGCAAGTAGACGACGTCATGGGAAGAAATAATTATATCCCATTAACCATTGTTTTTTGTTTTTTTTTCCAAAATATAGTCATGTCGTGTTGTCGTCTTTTCGTGCTATCTAGCACTGCTTATCATGGATTAATAGTTAAAATAGATTTTTTTTTAATATAGATAAGGTCTAAGCTCAAGAAAACAAACTACATAGTCTGAGAAAAACTATTCCCCGAAAGATCAACGAAAAATGTTAGGTTTTATTGAGCAGGAAGATGCTCATAATAAATAATCAAACTAGATTCGTCACGATAACAAATATTAGCTAAAATGTCCGCACATTCATTTGCTTCAGAATATGTATGACGTATTTTGACTTCCCACTCCTACTCTTTTATTTGGTGCACAAGCATGTGACCAACACAGCCAATTGGTTTCCACTCTATAAACCGCTAACCACTACTTTAGAGTCGATATGCGTCTTCACCTTCTCATAGCCACTAGCTCTCACCAAATGTACCATGATTTAAATTTCGGGCCATATCTATTACGTATTGTATTGTATCCCTACCAAATGAACAAAATTCACAAAAATAAATCTATTTATATCCTTATATCAATCAGAAAATATATTTTTTAGGCAAATTTTATCAAAAATATCTTCAAGAAATATAAATTTTATGGGATGATATTTCTCTTCAATACGAGCAATGCGGTTGTCCCCATTCAAATTAATTTGCTCTTTCATGAAGAAACAGAGTCACAAGGGGTAACGACCAACCTCTACACACATGACATACCCGTACACAAAACACAACCGGAAAATGCCAAAAATACGGAGGATTTTCTGTTATTTTGAGGGCCCCTGAACATTAAATCCGAGCCGTACACGTAGCATTTGTCCAATGATTTTTTGCCTTGTTTTGTGCAAGTGTACAACATGGTGATTTTGTTAGATCCTCACGTGACACGTCTTATCCAGCGAAATAAATGTTGTTTCATTCACAAGAGTGTCACTACAATCAAAATCAGTCCCACCTATTAATCATCCTTCATTGTTTTACTGTTATCAACACTTTTATAGTGTTTGTCTTAACTGTACGTTGTACAAGATTTTACAGTTTTATTTTTTTAAATTAGGTCTTGTTGAATTGAAGAGTACATGTAGATGTAGTATATAAATTAGTATTTGCTTCTATTATCAAGTAATGTGACATTTTAAGATATATTAGAAATATTTTCTCTCAAATCACAGTCGAGATTAAGGGAGTTAGTTGATTTGATCCTCGCATATGGCGCATTTGATCTGGAGTGGTTACAAAAAGTGGTCAGACGTTGAGTAACCAAATATTTGGTTGTAAGTATTTGCAAATACTTTGATGTTCAGGTGAGTATGAGGGTAAATAATAAAATGATTTTAAATAGAAAATTCATATTATCTCTGTCCCAAAATGTAAGAAAAAAGTTGTCAATAAAAGTTGATGTATTTGGACTAAATTCTTAACCAAATACATCAACTTTTATTGACCACTTTTCTTTTGTATTTTGAGACGGAGGAAATATATGAACTATGGTGGCTTATTCGAAGATGATTCGTTGAACATTGACGGGGTGGAAGTTAGAGATGATGACGTACATTAATATTGTGATCAATTACATATGCACTTCAAAAGGAACATGTCATGAAGTCATAGTTGAACTAGGTCTTGGGATACATATGCACTTCATAGAAAAATAATAATCAACTGTATGTTTTTGTCAAAAGTAAAATAAAATAATCAATTGTATGAAATTTATGAATAATCTTATATTTGTACTTGTTAGCTAATCTCCAAGTGCAGATTCTTCTATAAATGAAGTATTCTAATATGCTAAGACTTTCTAAAATATGAAATGTCAAGTGAAACATATATATTTTATTTAGTTGTAATTTTGTCCTTTATTTTTATTATTTTACAACTTTGTTCTCCACTATTAAAATTTGATAATTTGGTCACTCCATCAAAATATTTAATATTTAGTCTAAAATCAAATATATATATGGGGGGACAAAACTTAGGGGGGACAAAATATTTAATATTTAGTCTAAAATCAAATATACCACATTATTTAAAATATAGGGGGACAAAACTTCATCATCAGCCCCTCTAATTACATCATATTTTGTATGTCACATTATTTAAAATATAGTAAATTATAATTTGTAAATACAAAAATTTAATTAAAAAACAGTGTCGTTTTTTTTAACATAGGGAGACCATTTTTATCTAATGAAAAAGCTAGCATTTATTTATGTCAAAAACTCTAAAAAAAATTGTCAACGAGTCAACCACAACCACATTCATCACACACTTTTATATTGCATGCATGCATGAGTTATATATAAAACAATTTCATTAATTATTAAAACAAACACCAACAACCACGGAGAAATGCAACGTTTGCATTTCTCCAACCAACAACGTTACAAAACAAAAACAAAACTGCCTCATAATTTTTGTTGTTCAATTCAATCTTTGCTAGCTAATCCAACAACATTAATTAATCTATAATAACATATCTAATTCCTTAACAAACCTGTCTCAAAATTTCCGTTATCCTTTTTATCATAATATATGTTTGTTTTGACTTGTACAGCTTAATTAACTTGTCAAATTCTTCATTATACCACCTTGCAATCCAAACAAGTTAGTTTCTAAATCTTATTAATTAATCTCTTCCTCTTCCTTTAATTCTCTCACGTTCTTTATCTTCTTCTTAGTGTTATTTGTTTCCTTCTTTGATTTACATATTAACAAAGGGTAAGTGCATTTTATGTATTTGGTTTTAATACTATTTTGTGATTTAATTTATTTTCTTTTCATTTATCTCACGCTTCAATCCAATGCCTTTTTCCTTTATCAGATTGGCTTTCATTTGGTATTGTATTTGAGATTGCCAAATCTTCATCTACAATCATCAAGGTTATTAAAAAATAACTTTGGAATTCGTCACATATCGACAAACATTTCATGCACTAGGTACTATTTCATTGATTCATAATGTTATTTTCATTATTATCATCATGTCTTAAGGTTTTAAATAGCGGACATGGTTGCAATTTTTGAAATTGTATAGAATTGCAGTCAAATGCAGCCTTAATTCGATCCGTGTTGCAGTCACATATAAATTAATTTTTTTTGATGTCGTTGTATATGATTCACAGACTTTCATTTAAAACATTGATTGCTTTGAAAATATACATATGCACTAGTTTATTCCATGGTGTGTATTTGTGGTATTGATATTTTTTTTGGTTTCCTTGGTGATTTTAGGTTTTTGTGTCGATTTGCAATAATTAGGAGGTGGCCGGAATGGAACAATTCCGGCATATTGGTGAGGTTCTCGGAAGTCTAAAAGCGCTTATGGTTTTGCGCGATGAAATTCAAATCAATCAACGACAATGTTGTTTGATCCACGACATATTCACTCTAGCATTCGACACAATCTCAGACGAAATAAGGCAGAATCTAAAGCTTGATGAAAGAGCTACAAAATGGAAACCTCTTGAATTTCCCCTCAGAGAGCTGAGCAGGGTTTTCAAAGAAGGCGAACTATACATCAAGCATTGTTTGGATTCAAAAGATTGGTGGGGGAAATCACTCACACTTTCTCAGAACAGAGATTGCGTCGAGTTTCACATTCATAACTTGCTTTGTTATTTCCCTGCTGTTATTGAAGCAATCGAGAATGCCGGTGAGATGTCCGGTTTGGATCAGGATGAGAATTCAAAGAAGAAAGTTATGCTTGCTAGAAAATATGATGTGGAATGGAATGATCCAAAACTTTTTCAATGGAGATTTGGAAAACAGTATTTGGTTCCAAAAGAGATTTGCTTGCAATTGGAGAATGCTTGGAGGGAAGATAGATGGAGGCTCATAGAATCACTGAGAGAGAAAAAAAGTTCTTCCAAACTCAATTATTCAAAGAATGAGCAACATTTTGCTGAAATGTTGTTGAAGAAAGTATTGAATGGATCAGAAAAAAGCAATAATAGTAACAATAATAACAAGATTCTGTGGCCAATTGGGATTTTGTTAGGAACCAAAGATTACCAAGTAAGGAGAAGATTGGGAAGGAGAAAGGAATTTAAGGAAATTCAATGGTTAGGACAAAATTTTGCTTTGAGGCATTTTGTTGGGGAGAGAGAAGCTTATGAAAATGAGGTTTCCACTTTGTTATCACTTTCTCATCCTAACATATTGCAATATCTATGTGGTTTTTATGATGATGAGAAGAAGGAGTTTTCTCTTGTGATGGAGTTAATGAACAAGGATTTGTGGACATACATGAAAGAGAATTGTGGTCCAAGGAGACAGATTTTGTTCTCTATACCTGTTGTGGTTGATCTCATGCTTCAAATGGCTAGAGGCCTTGAATATCTTCACTCCAAAAAAATTTACCATGGAAACCTTAATCCTTGTAATATTCTACTAAGAGCTAGAAACTCACAAGAAGGTTATTTTCAAGCAAAAGTTGTAGGGTTTGGTTTGTCGTCTGTGATGAATGCTGACAACAATTCTAATAGAAGCTCACCAACAAATAACCCTATTAGTGATGAAGACATTAACCCTTCAGTTTGGTATGCACCTGAGGTTTTAACCGAGCTAGGGCAAATGAAAAATGGTTCTGCTTCTTGTAAGTATTCAGAGAAAGCTGATGCATATAGTTTCGGTATGATATGTTTTGAGTTGTTGACAGGAAAAGTTCCTTTTGAAGATAATCATCTTCAAGGAGATAGAACTAGCGAAAATATCAAAGCAGGAGAGAGACCTTTGTTTCCATACCATTCTCCAAAATATCTTGTGAGTTTGATCAAAAAATGTTGGCAAACTGATCCGTCTCAGCGTCCTACTTTCTCGTCTATCTGTAGGATTTTGCGCTACACCAAAAAATTTCTTTCAATGAACAGTGAGTATGTTCTGGTCAATCCTGAACTCAATCAGCTTGAACTTCAGAACCCACCTGTAGATTGTTGTGACATTGAAGGAATGTTCTTTAAGAGTTTCCCAATGGAAAGGACAAGTGACATGTCTTGTGTTTCACAAATACCATATGAAATGTTTGCTTATAAAGTTGTTGAGAAAGGGAAGATCAATAATCAGAGTCAGAGTAATACTACTACTACTACTGCTACTACTAGTACTACTACTAAAGATAAGTGCTGTGAGTGTGAGCCAACAAAGGATGCGACTATTGTATGTGGAGAAGAAAGTGATGAACAAAACACAGTTTTTAGTTTTAGAGATGCTAATGCATCCATAATGGAAGATCTAGTAACCATTCCAAGATCAATTCGTGGTGACACACATTCTAGTTCTTCAGATTCTCCACCAAGGAAGACTGTTACAATAAAGATTCCAACACAAATGAAGTCAAAGAGAGACCAAAGTCAGTTTAATATTCTTATCTTAAATTTTTTTCCTGCTAAATTTTTATGCTTATTAGTGCTCATGACAATAAGAGATTAGAAACTATGAAGTACAGATACAGACATCGGACATGTCACTAACACTAACACTAACATGTTAGCACCGATAATAATTTTAAAAAATGAATTAATCGAATATAATTACATGTATTGGTGTCAAACACCGACATGTGTAACATGTTAGAAACCAGACACGTCTTTCATCAGATGTTTAATTTCAATACTACAATTTAGAGAAGCAATAGATTTTCTAGATTTTTGTAAAGGTAAAAATGTTTAGTATTAGCAATACATTAATGTTGATTAATGGTGGTGAATGTTGTAAACTAATTATGTATTGAATTGACTGAAACAGGACCTCCAAAATTGCAAGTAACAAAATCATTACCATCATCATTATCTGGTCGCATTTCAAGAACAAATAAGGTGAATCAGTCATCATTGGCATCTAGCCCTCAAAGTCCAGGCAGAAGAAGACTTTCCAATGTCTCATCAGAATATGACCGCAATAACAATATTAACAAAGGGAATCAATCACCATTAGTATCAACTTCAAGCCCAGCTAGAAGAAAAACATATGAAGGAGGCAATGTCCCAGATTCCAAGTCTAGTTTAAAGCTGAAAACAAGAGACCAATCACCAATTAACAGTTTAAAGACAAAAAAACCGCAACTTACTTCGAATCCTTCTTCGAGTCCAACACGAATTAGACGTGTCAAAAGTATTAATAACACCTCAAATGTGAGGATGCAAAAAGGGTTCATTTCAACACCTCCAATGAGTCCTACAAGGCCAAGTATAAGCAAAAAATGTGGTCATGTTTCAGATATGGATACTTATTTGAAGATACGAGGTAGAATGACACCATTTGCATTGAGTCCCTTAAGTCCATATGCAAGCAATCCTGGGAATAAAAGAGGAAGTTTGTCACCATTAACATTGACCCCTTTGAGTCCGTATGCAAAAGAAGCATGTGGTAATATCTCAGATTAAGGTCTTTTAGCGTTTGTGAAAGATTGTTTGATTTTTTCTGTATATTCTTTCTTTAGCAGAGCTATTAGTCCTTAGCTTAGACTATTTTCAATCAAAAAGACTTTCTCAGGATTTTAATTTACATGGGGCATGTATTTTGTTAAGGTAAATGAGAAACACAAAATGTAGCTTTTATGGGAAGGTTACTTAGTAATTTTGTCACTGGCTGTATTTGAGGACAGGTTTTTACTTTTGCAACTGAATTTTAAGTGGATATTTTTCATAAGTGTATATATAAAGGAGCTTGAATTATATTCTTTTAAAGATAACACACAGAAAAGTGAAGAGAACCAAACTCAGATATCCTAGTTTGATAAAAATCAAGTTACAATCAAACTAAAGAGAATAAGGAATACAAAAAATGACACAAGATATTCATCTTGGTCCACACATTCAACCATCTATGTTCAATTCATTTGTCTGAAGAATTTTAACATTTAATGCACATGTCAAATTTGATTGTGTATTAAGCTTGTAAGAAAAGTCTTACATAAATAATCACATAGCTACACCTCAAAAGTCTGACATATTTGTGCTCACCTTTCTGGTTGTATCATAGTGAAAAGTCATGACTTCATAGCTAGACTTCAATTACTCCCTCACCTAAAGATCATATAATAATACATCTTTAAAAGGAATAAAAAAAAACTTTAATTGCAAGTTGAAAGGTCAAAACAACAACAAATAGTACATGAACTAATAATGAATTAAATCAAAACAATACATAGTATCTTCTGAAGAGAAAATCATGCCCGATTTACATGCATTCACATAGCAACCTAAAATCAATATGATCAAAGGTATGTTACATTTATATATACAACCATTGAGAGCAGAGTGCACCCCAAGAGAGGAAGAAAAAGAGGGTGTTACAACAGAAACTACATGCTTTCCTTTTATCTCGTGAAGCTGTTTCATATAATTTGATAAACAAACATTTCTTCCTACAAAACTGCAATTGCTAGTCCTTTATGAACAAAAAAAATGAAAGGACCGTAATGCAATTTACATAGGCTCAGACAAACACATTGCAGAAAAACTTGAGCTTAGAAGCAACTTAGCATATGCCGTTCCAATTACGATGTCTCAATCTTTACCATATATGATCCCAGGAAAAATTATGTATAAACAAGGCTTTGTTAGATGACATAATGACAATGTGAAATTCTGGTTTAAAGTTAGAGCCTGCTTATGCTCATTGGCAATGAGTCGGACTTTCAATATCTGGATTTAGATTACAACTCTATTTCTGCATTCAAATAATGCGGAAATTGTAGCCCTTCTGCATCACATTTTAACCAGAGCTCAAGATGTCAAAAGTGTTTCTTACAATCCCCAGAAAGTTTATGGTATTGGCTCGAGTGGCCAGGGCAAAAATGTCGGAGAGCCATCATCACGGGATAACTTTACTTAAACCATCTGCAACACTTTTATACAACCACTTGAATTGGCCGCAAGAAGCATGTCTGATTTCCCTCTCCAGCACACACTTGAAACAAACTGACCATGGTCATCATCAGTTTCTTTACCAGAGATGGGATCAATGGATCCAAACTTGTGTGACGTAATTGGCATGGGAAGCGATTTGTGGTAGGTGTAAACCTGTAAGAAAATATAGATGTGATGCCAATGAATATGAGTTCTGCACAAAATTCAGGCCTACTTGCATTTTCATCTTGGTATAGTCCTTCTAAATAAGTTTTCAACATTACAAATGTAAGATTGCAAGCCAAATATATCATCATAAAATTGGTGCATAGGTAGGTTTTCATTTCTAAGATTGCAAGCTCATTCTTTGAAGAGGTTTACAAATGTGGGAGAGTCAGATTTTCACTTTTAAGATTTGCAACCTCATGTATTAAAGTTTGTCAATACTTACAATTTTACATCAGTGCAATTATCGAAACTACTAATTGTAAGAACATGCTCTAAATCCTTTTAATTAGTAGAACTCAACAGATAAACATCGTTGGAAACTATATATACCTCATTTGATTCTGAACCACACGCAATATATCCATCAGCAACAGACAAACCCACAAAATTCTGTCAAAGCAAGAGGTGGAAGAATTAGTCCATCAATATGAGTAAAACCATGAGTAAATATTGGGCAGAATGATGCCACCAAAAAAAAAACAAGTAAAATTTCTGATGCAGGTATATAGCTAACTTGAATAAACACTTCCCCAAGTACTCGTAAAAAAGAAAACGTAGAAACACTTTTGAGCATTCTATGTAATAGCTTTCGCTCGTTTATTTTCTCCACTAACATCTATAAGCTAGAAACTAAATACTTATTTTAATTAAAATACTCCTATAAGCTAGAATCTAATCTAATTCCAAACTGAACCATAGTAGTTGTTCATTACAGACATGAACAATTTATTTTGGCTGAAGGCATACACATTTCATAAATTTGACTAGCCATTCAGATAACAACAATCTGAAGCCCCATTGAAAACCATAACAAGTACAGTTCTCTAAAGTTGGTTTAAAACTTAAAAGGCTGTGACAAACAAACCTTACAGATTACACAAACATAAATTCCATTTGGTGTTATAAAACTTAAAACCATACCTTTTCATTAGTATGCCCAGAGAGGGTTAGGCTGCGAGCACTAGTAGATGGACCAACCGAAGAGGTTTTATTAAGATCCCAGATCTTTAATGAATTATCAGTAGATGCAGAAACAAGTGTTTCGGAGTCTAAGAATTTGACATAGCTCACAGCTTTACGATGGCCAACCAATACACACCAGGGACTTCTAAGATTGCGAAGATCATAACAATAAGTTGAGTAATTCGCAGATCCAAAGGCCAGCAAATGAGAGGAATGAGCCGAAAATTGAACACAGCATACATTGGCAACATTCCTGATTGTGCCTAAACTGTTTTTCTGTGAAATATTTGCACTATATTAGCTCTTGGATAGTTATTGCTAAGAAACTATAGTGTATGCAAAATTTATGCTTAAAATTTAGAAAAGCATGGTCATTAAATATCTGTCCCTCTGCTGTTGGAAACACAAAAACTACATTTTTCTTAGATTCAACATATTTCAGAAGTCCTCTAAACAATAATCGGGTATAAAAAAATATTCCCCGTTTGGTGATCAAGGATTCTTAATTTACAGGAAGAAAATTTCAAATTGTGTTTTTGATGCATATGAACAATGGTTATCAAAACTTTTGAAGATCATGTTGTGTTTGAGGTAGCATTGTCAAATTTTCATCCACCATGGCATTATGGCATGGTGGATTTTGTGTCCACAGCCTTAGGTCGCAATACCTATTATATCTGCCACAGGCCGCAACATAATGTTTATATGGCAATTTTTTGGCTGGCCACCATAATCCGCCTTTGATAGCACTTGTTTGACGTCATAGATAATAGGGAAAAATAACTCAGAAAGAAACAACATACAATTACATTGTAACCCTAGTTTTTTGTTGGTTACTGATTTTCTGTCAAGTGAAATCTGCATATTGCCTGCTTACATGCATGTGCGTGTGCATTAGCGCATGGGAGATGGTTTACCTCACTGATGCTCCACAGCTTGACAGTACAATCATCGCTTCCACTGGCAAATTTTGTAGGGCATACTGGAGAGAAGTCAACAGACCAAGCCCTCTTTTCATGTTCACTATATTGAGAAAATTCTTGACCCGTACTAGCATCCCATAACTGAAATGCAATGAATTATACATGCCATGAATAAAGCTGGTAATCAGAGCATGCCAATTATCAATAAATAGTTATATTCTTTCAGAACACCCACATCCGCCAAATAAATTGTTTCCAAATTTTCAACTGATGTTGGTCTAGGCTCTCTATTTTGATGCTAAATAATCATCTCATGCACAAGCTGGGCTGACCTACAACAGTGTAGGAAGCACGTGCACTTAAAGAAAGTAAATTCATTCCAAGTATGCCTTTGGTACAATAGCACAAAGTCACTGAATGAAATGACATTATTTGAGAACATTTTAAAAGAAAAAATAGGAGTTTCCACCTAGACGGTTAATATATTCTTTTGTTTTCAAAAAATAAATGTTAGTAGATTTTAGAAGTCCTCGCTTTTTACCGTTTCATGATAGTTAATGAAAATTTTGCCCTATGAATGAATTGTATCAAATGATATAACAGAAGTATTCTCAGCATACTAAATTCATAAATAACTTCACCTATGCATGACCAGATATTCATGTCAAGTACCAATACCAATGTTTCATGGAGTACTATTTTACAAAAATTAAGAAAACAATCCACTCAAACAGACTCAAGAAAGCTGCACATACATAATAGAATCCTATGTGGAACTTCTAAGAATCATAGAAACAAATATCATAAGTCAATGTACCAACAATTTACTAATCAGGTAAAAGAAAATTCAATGTTAGCCTGTTGGGTTCTAAACAAGACCAGCCGTTCTTGAGAAAGTTAAAACTATTCTCTCCATTTAGGGACAGTGTTATAACCAAAATATTCACATAAAAGATGAGTAGACCCTCTAAAGTAAACCATTTCATTTTGAGTCAGATACATTAATTCCAGATATATCAATGAGGGATGATACTGCAAAGAATGTCTTTCTCAGTGATAAAATAATAATTCAAGGTTTATCTGCAAAGCATACCTTCACTACACCGTCATAGTCTGTAGAGGCAAGATAGTTCTTAATATAGTTATTCCAGCAAACACAGCTGAGCTTTGATCTGTTTGACATCTCAACAGCAGGATAATGGATATCAACAGAGTCATTGCAAAGTGTATTGAAGTCAAAGATTTTTATTTTCTTAGATATCCCAGCAGAAGCAAAGTAATCTTTATCCCGATCAAAGCTCAAAGAGCATATCACATTTGCAGGATTGTTAAAATCTGCATTTCTTAGTATACCCCGCACTTCAAGTTTACTGTAACGTGCATACTTGCACAAACCATCAAAGAAGCTTCCTAAAGCATCTTTACTTTTAGGTTGCTCCTCGCCTTTTTGGGTCACAGACAAGTTCTCCCGAGTTCTTAGTATATCTTTATCTGGGTGATCTGTAGCATCTGTTTCAGAAAGCTGCACTTTGGATCTCATGGAAAAGTAAGCACTTTCAAGATGGCCTATATTTCTCATCAATCTCAGTTCATTTGTATTAGAGATTGGGGATACTGTGGGCAGCATTTCTACACTAAAAAGTTCCTTTCTAAGAGGCATAATCTCTTTCTGACAAGAGTAATCATTCTGCATGCCAGAGGAGACCGAGGATTTTCTTAAGCCATGCCTCCTCTCTGCCTCTTCTATATCTGATTCCAAGCACTCTAATTGATCAATCAATTTGGAGGCATCACTCTGCTTCTGCTCTTTGATCGAGGAGAGGAAATGCAATAACAATTCTGATTCAGCATCTTCTTGGTCTATACATGATGACAATTCCTCACTACACAACTCCTGTAATCCGTTAACCACTTCAGATTGTAGGATTTCCCTGTTATGTGGCAAAAAAAATTAACTTTAGGGAATCATATCAACATAAACTAAAGCTTATGAAAATCATATCAATAAGGTATAATGTTTGTGGTCCAAAATCCAAATGATAAGAGTTAACGGCATATTTATCGAAAATATGCCTAAATATTTCACAAAGACTGAGAGAGAAGAATATCCAAATAAAAACTCTCGGAATTGTTAAAGCAATCACATGCATGTTATTTAATATAGCTCATTCCGTAGTTAGTAATTTATCAAAGGGAGATGCAGACATCTTAGAGAGCACATATTTAAACTCTATAATAGCAGATTATCAGCTTGCCAGAAGTACACTTTTTAGTGAATAATGATGGTGAAAAGGAAAAAAGGATCCATGTGTCTGCATAAATACAAACTTTTTAATACTTGTTAAATGGAAATTATATTTTTTTATTTTGATTTATAAAATGCCTCTAAGCTTTCATCTTGTTAGCTTGATCCCAGCATATAGCTAGTTAATAATGCAGCACACATTGTTGTAAAAAGGGAGAGGGGAAGAAGGGGATCATTATATAAAAACCTTACAAAAAAAACACATGAGAGATGATTGATGAACCTGACGAAGACAAATGCTCATGCATATGTCAATACTTCCTAGAATTTGGGTTTGGCTAACTTAACCCCAGCATACCGGCTTGTAAAGTGGGGGTGGCCTCGCTCTTATGAACACTATTCAGGCCACATCACTATTCAATGTTAGACTCTCAACCCCACACCCGGCCCATGGGTAGGACTAGACATCTGAAATGTTACCCTGGTAGCGTAATGGATCCATAATAGGCTCCGATACTATCTTAAAATTTGGGTTGGGCCTAACTCAACCCTACAATGCCGGGTTACAAGGGGAGGGTTTCACCACTTATGACCATTACTCAAGTCATATTGCTATCTAATGTGAGTCTCTCAAGTCTCAACAACAATACCTATGACCATCAACATAAGGGCATATCATGATTTATATATACATATACATCGTTGCATATTCACAATTTTATCAAAGAAACAAATGATAGATCTGCATATCAGATGTTAATGACTAAATTTTACATATAAGTTTAATTGAATTAAATCACATGTTAACTACGTTAAACAATAATTCAATAGTACCCTGTTGTTGGACGTGATGATGGTTCAGGATGCAGCAGCCAAAGACAAAAGCCAGCTTCCTTAGGATTTTCTGATAGGAAAGCTGGAGGAAGAATCCTATGAAGAAGATCAGACATTGCTGCAATATGCGCTCTTTCAGAGTCAAAATGACCTAGTAACTGAAAAAATGACAAAATAATAATAAGCTTATGACTTGATGATTACTGTTCCAGTGAGAATGATTGGGGACAGTATCAAATAAATAATTTAATTCATTAAAAAGTACGTCAAACCTTATTGCACATTAAGTTACTTTCGCTTATACCAATTAGTTAATTTTAGTGACAAGAAAGATCTGCACTAAACACCCCCCACAGGTCTTTTAATCAACCTGAAATGAGGCAGCCACTTCACTAAGAAATGTACTTCATTTCTAAATTTGAGTCTTACTGGGAGGAGGATGTCAGAAAGCTAACACTAAATTATAGGGAAAAACCAAATGAAAAAAAAAATCAACATTTTAAGTTTCCCAACAACACTAATGCTAGAAAGCCATGTTAATCTCGAACATGTATAGACAGAAACAGGTTTCCAACTGTACTGCACAAGTTCATATGTAAAAACACATCTCATTTTGAGGAATTGGGAATAAATATTACCACAGAACACAATAAAACGGCATTAAACAATGCAGAAAAGGTACATGAACTGGTCTACACACCTCAAAAAGGAAGACACCGAGACAGTAGATATTTGATGATGTTGTGCAACCTCCCTCAGGACTTCCATACCACTTATTTTCCAATCTTTGACATGTAGATGACAATTGACCTGTATTAGATACACGAGGGATTCTAGACATTCTCCCAAAATTATACATAAAAAATTGGTTATCTTCCTCATATTCAGTTCGATAATCTTGTGATCCAATTGTAGGAATTTGAACTTCATGATTACTAGCAGTCTCAAGACACAAGTCACTCCCAGTCCTCACATTCTCGTCAAATTTTTGTTTCTTGGACCCCATATCAGTAGAGGAAGATGTTACTTGCTCAGACACTCTTTTTCTAATAAAAGAATTATCTAAGTTAAGGACTTCAGGATTTACAACACTACCTGTCATCTGTTTTTGAGTAGGTAACCCAGTGTACATGACCTCGTTCGATGGTAACAATTTAATGTAAGATGGACAAAGGCTATGCAATGCAATTCCACGAGAGTGAGAGTCATCCACCAAATCCACAATCTTCCTAAATATATTTAAACTTTCAACTTTGCTTGCTTTGTGCTGGCCAGATTTTAACCATTCTCTCAATGTTACGCCATCAGATTCAGTCCCGCTTGATCTAGGCACAGCAGCATCACTATTAAAGGGAAACTTTGCAGATTTGGAACCATGTTTCACTGATGCATTGGACTTTGACTGAGCACCAATACCAGTCTTCATCTGCTTCTGATCTGTACCGATGTTGGTCTTCACCTGATTCTGATTTGCGCCAATGCCAGCCTTAATCCAATTCTGATCTGCATCACTGCCGGCCTTTGCTTGATTTTGCTCTCTAGACTGAACATAGAACCGATCCAAAGCTGGACCTTTATGTACAACACCCTTATTCTTCAATGTATTTTTAATAAAATACTCAGCAAACCCTGATTTGGATATCATCTTTGTCCGCATTCCTCGATGAACATCCCCTACACCCTCTTTACTTTCAGCAGCTGCCAAGTGTTCAATGACATTGCTCTGACCATCGCTGTGTGATTTTCTAGCTAATAGCTCGGGAAAGGATGTGGTTCCAACATCCCCCCAAGCACTAGATGTAGCCTGGCCACTATTTATCAAACCAATATCACTAACAGAATTTCCATTACCAGAATTATTTCCTATCTGATAAAGACTCTGCCAATGTTTCGGTTGATTATACATTTGCACTTGGCTATTCGACGTACCAATATCAAAACTCGAACCATTGTAACTTTTCACTGTCAGTTCTTCAACTGTTGCATAAGGATGTTGTGACGTAGCCGCTTCACTAACAGCCTCAACTACATTTTTACCATGTAGAATATCATGATACTCCTGATTAACAGGTAAAAATACTTGTTGAGATTTCACGGTTTTTCGGCTTTCGGTATTCGGTGAATACACAACATCCTCTTTGTTCTGGCACTGTGAATCCTCAACATCCTCTAATTGAATTCCTTCATCAACCAATTCTTCCTCCATAACTTAGTTTCAACCTCAGCAATCACGTTGGCTCCATGTTTCGCAATCAACTCATAAATCAACACTGTTCAGTGTTCATCAATAATCAATAAGTCAAATAAACTTGATAAACACATTAATTAGAATTAGAAATTAACATTACAATCATAGTAAGAAAAAGTAAAATAAATAAATAAAAACTTATATATATGCTTATTGCTTATACTAATTGCAGATTTGAGAAATGAAAATCATGAACATAAGTAAATAAATGAAACATTTAACTTAAGCGATTAGAGATTAAAATAGTAGTAATTAATCACAAAAGCAGATAAGTGGTGCAGCAAAGTGATTATTAATTAATTAATCGATTAAAGTGATGGAATTGGAGGGAAAGAGAGGGTGAGAAGGAAAAGGACTTACATGAACGCGATTAATTTGTAATTACGTGGAAGTGGGAATAAGTCGGTTTGCAAAGAGAAGAGAAGAGAAGTTGGGGAAGCAAGAACACGCGCTCTCAAGTCTAACCACACAGAATGAAGCAGCAGAAACAACAACTATTGGTAAAGCAAGTGGCAAAATGATTTTATTTGATTTCAAGATAAACGGTGTAAAAGGGCGGGTTTTATTATTGGGTTTGACCCGACCCGACTATAACTTAGTTTTTTTTTTTTTTTTTTTAAGTAATCTAGTAGTGTTTTTTAGAAAGGTAACTGTAGTTAGGTTCAGTTACTTAAAACTATGGAAATATCAAGTTCAAATCTCCTATTTTTTTTTATGAAGTTTTCAACGTTATAGTGATAATTAATCTTCGCCGAAGAATTTATAAAATATAAGATAAATTTTTTTTTTTCAACTGAATTATTTTCATACGCATGAGTTAGAAATTGAACTCCTAATCACATATATATAAAGGCTCCAAGACCTTTACCATTTTGACCAATTTATTGTTGGCTAAAGAAATAATCTCATCATTTTAATAATATTGTTGAACTAGTTATAAACCCGTGCATCCGCACGGGTCTGGGTTATGGATAAATATTATATTTAATTGTACTAAATACTTATGTAATTTTTAAAAATGTTGGTTAATTTGTTAATTTCTTTTTTGTTTAATTAGAAAAATAATAACAATTATTTAATTGTACTAAATACTTATGTAATTTTTAAAAATGTTGGTTAATTTGTTAATTTCTTTTTTGTTTAATTAGAAAATTAATAACAATTGAAACCAAAGATCCGTCAAAAAAAAAATAACAGAAATCAAAAGAAAATTTAAAAGAAGCAACACATTACAATTTGAAAACATGTTTTTATCATTGCATTAATAAAGTTTTAAACATATAATATAAAATATGATCTTAATATTAATAAATACATCCCGTCAAAAAAAATATATTAATAAATACATATTTACTTTGTAACAAAAAAAAAATACATATCTAACTTATACTATTATAAAGTACATATAGGTTTGTTGAAAACAACATGGAATCTATAGATACAACTTAATAAATGAGATACTTTAATTTGAAGTGAATTATTAATGATCAACTCTTGTTCTACATTTGTAAGACTTTGTGTAAAAGAAGGTGAGCACAATTTGAGTCTTTGCAAGTTCCTGAAAAAATTGAACAAAATTATTATTTCTAATTATTTTAGGTTGAAGCATTAAAGTGTAAATATATATGTATGTGTGTGTGAATAAGTGCAACTCAGTTAGTAATTTATAGAAAATATATCTAATGAATGACAATATAAAATTCTAATTTAAAATGGAGAAATAGGAGATGAATCTAAATTACCTATTGGATGTTATGGAAAACCTCTTTGAACACAGCATTTGTAGTAGTATTCAATGATTTTTTTGCGTTATCATGTATTAATATCTTCAGTTTTTGTTTGCTCTTCACTCTAGAAATTGTCACATAGAGTTGACCGTGACTGAAAATATCACTTGGCAAGTATAATCCAACATATTCTAAAGATTGACCTTGAGACTTGTTTATTGTCATGGCAAAAGAAACAATAATTGGAAATTGCCTTCTCATAAGCTTGAATGGCCACGGTGATTGTGATGGTGACATCGACATTCTTGGAATATATATTATATTGCCAATGTTTTTTCCAATAATTATTTTAGCTTCAATCACATGATCTCCAAGTTTAGCAACAGTCAACCTAGTACTATTACATAACCCCTCAGCTTGATCTAGATTTCTCAACAACATGATTGGCGTGCCAACTTTTAGTTTGATGGAATGGTTCGGAAGTCCAGATGTTTTTAAACAATTTAAAAACTCTGGTGTAAGCTGTTCAAATGCTTCATTATCATTTTCTTCGGTTCGATCTATGGAGTCTGAACCATGATATTCCTTTTCATTAAACAAAAACACAATAAAACCTTGTAAAAAAATAATTGCATATTATAAATTATATTAAATCTATTCAACTAATGAATTTTAAATATCTGGAATATGCTTCAATATATAATCATTGATTTCATCTACAACCTCAATTGTTGATGCTGAAATAGCTCTACTTTGTAGATATTGACCATCAATGTAATGATTCAATAAATCAGGATATGTACTTTTAACAATTGCATCAATGGGTTCATCGAATTATGAAATTAAAAGTTCATCTGGAATTGGGATATCTTCATATCCATCATTTGGTTCTAAAACTTCTCCATCCCCAACCTTAATATTCATTCATAATATTTTTTTTTAATTTCTTCAGAGTTTGAATTTGATGAACCATTTAGCAACCGCATGTTTTTGGTAAGGGTTAAAACAGTGCAATGATCCCAAATATAAGAGGCATTTATTGTTGCACGAACAATATCTGATCTACTTCCTCTTGGTATTACCGGAAAGATTTGTCTGAAATTACCACCAAAGACTATAACTTTTCCTCCATATATTTTGGACGCAGAAGACTTATCCTCACTCATTATGTCTTTTAAGGATTTGTCCAAATTTCAAAGCAGAATTTATGAGCCATAGGAGCTTCATCCCATACAATTAACTTTGTTAATTTTAAAAGTTGTTCTAGTTCAGTTCCCTTCTATATATTGCAAATAGAAAATTCAAGTGCTGTAACTGGAATCTTGAACTTTGAATGAGCTGTCCTTCCTCAAGGCAACAATAAAGATGCAATTCCGCTAGAAGCTACAGTCAAAACAATGTCTCGTTTTGATCGTAAAGCTGTTGCTAAATTGTTCCACATGAAAGTTTTTCCTGTTCCAACATATCCATGTAGGAAAAAAACTCTCCCTTTTTGCTTCTGAACAACTTCCATGATCGTGTCAAATATTTTTCTCTGTTCATTTAGTAACGTTAGCATATTTTATACTAAATGACATTTGTGTAGTGTAATTTAAGCAAAATATTATTCTATTTTCAAACGCTATTGACACTTGAAATGTAGTCAATCCAATTTAGCATGCGATGAAAATTATGTTACTTATAGGAACAAAAGTCACAACAACAATAATGTAAAAAACTTACCAAATTAGAAGATGCTGTCATGAAAATTAATAGCAAAGATAAAGTGATGGAGAAAGTAGGGAGAAGTAGTAGTGAGGATGAGAGATGGTACGGAGTGAAAACTGCTATATTGTGTTCTTCCTTTTTAGCCTTATGAGTAAGGATACATCTAGTTTAGTTTTTGTTTTCTTTAATTAGTTTTTTTTTTAATAATTTGAGTAACTTAGCACAAACATAGCATCATTAAACTGTTTTTGTCGCCCATGATATAACATTATAGCACTCATTTCTATGGAATTCAAAATAATCTTTGCAAAAAGAAATCTTTAAAAATTAGCTAGTTTTTTTTAACAAAGTAAGTAAAAAACGTGGAGCACAAATAACATGTTTTTTTTTTTTCAGTCAAAAAATAGGTGGTTTTTTATTTTTTTTTATAGTATCACACTAAGCTGCTTTTTGCAAAAAAAAAATCTTTAAAAATTAGTTAGTTTTTTTTTTAACAAAGTAACTCAAAAAGTGGAGCACAAATAGCATGTTAGTTTTTTTTTTATATGTGACTAATTTTTTTTTGTTTGACTAAATCTGTGACTAATTGTTGATTTGTGTGGGAAACAACTTCTCCATATTTAATTAATTACGATAAATGACGTTAATAAAAACTTAAATAATTGTGATTAAATTTTAAAAAAGGTTAATTAGTAAATTACTTAGTATATTATATTAATATATAGTTAGTAGACTACCAATTAAGGTAAACTTACAATTTAATCATTTAAATGTTACGATTTGACAATTTTTCTGTCTTTTTTGGACAAGTTGTCCTTTACGTTTCTAACGAACGATTGAAACTTCATAATATCTTATATTTGTTTATTTTATTTTATGAAAATACACCAATGTGATGTGAAATATTTTTTGTGCTTCTACCAAAAAAAATAAATATATTTTTTGTGCATTAAATTCTTTTATTTTATACAAATGTGCATTCAACTTTTATAAAGTCAATTTTTATTTTCCAATACAATTTTTTTTAAGGGCATATATTAACATATCAAAGACCCTTAAAAAAAATCTCTTAATTTGTTAAAGTGAAGGGTAATTTAGAGGTGGGGGGTTATACGTATAAAAGGGGGCTAACAAAGTAACTATCCCCAAATATTTTCAAGCCCAGAAGCCCATCAATAACAGTTTTTGAACGAGACTACACCGAAATCATAAACAAACTCAGAAAAAAGCTTCATCACTATTGTGCCTCTTCTACCTTTGTCTGCATCGTCTTTCTCCCCTATCTCCTTAGGGTTTTCCCTCCCTAACCATGTCTTCTTCCAAAGATGCAGACCCTACCTTAGGTTACCTCACTCGTAAAGACACCGAAGTAAAGCTTCCACGACCAACTAGGGTTAAGAACAAAACCCCCGCTCCAATTCAAATCACAGCGGAACAAATTCTCCGCGAAGCTAGAGAGCGTCAAGAAGCTGAGATCCGTCCTCCCAAACAGAAAATCACCGATTCAACTGAACTCGGCGAGTATCGTCTCCGAAAACGAAAAGAATTCGAAGATTTAATCCGCAGAGTTCGATGGAATGTAAGTGTTTGGATCAAATATGCACAGTGGGAAGAGTCACAGAAAGATTTCGCACGTGCACGTTCCGTTTGGGAACGAGCTTTAGAAGTTGATTACAAGAATCACACGCTATGGTTAAAGTATGCTGAAGTTGAGATGAAGAATAAGTTTATAAATCATGCTAGAAACGTTTGGGATCGCGCGGTTCAGCTTTTGCCGCGAGTCGATCAGCTTTGGTATAAGTACATTCATATGGAGGAGATGCTTGGGAATGTAGCTGGTGCTAGGCAGGTTTTTGAGAGATGGATGAAATGGATGCCGGATCAGCAGGGATGGTTATCTTATATTAAGTTTGAGCTGAGATATAATGAAATTGAACGCGCGAGAGGGATTTTCGAGAGATTTGTTTTGTGTCATCCTAGGGTTGGTGCTTGGATACGTTATGCGAAATTTGAGATGAAGAATGGTGAGGTTCCTAAGGCGAGAGCGGTTTATGAAAGAGCGGTGGAGAGGCTTGCGGACGATGAAGAAGCTGAGTTGCTTTTTGTTGCGTTTGCTGAGTTTGAAGAAAGGTGTAAGGAGGCAGAGAGGGCGAGGTGTATATATAAATTTGCACTTGATCATATTCCGAAGGGAAGAGCGGAAGATTTGTATCGGAAGTTTGTTGCATTTGAAAAACAGTATGGTGATAGGGAAGGTATTGAGGATGCTATTGTTGGGAAGAGAAGGTTTCAGTATGAAGATGAAGTGAAGAAAAATCCGTTGAATTATGATTCTTGGTTTGATTATATAAGATTGGAAGAAAGTGTGGGGAACAAGGAAAGAACCAGGGAGGTTTATGAGAGAGCTATAGCTAATGTTCCTCCTGCTGAGGAGAAACGATACTGGCAGCGCTATATTTATTTGTGGTATGATTGATTTGAAATTTATTTTCTTATATGGTTTAATGTGTATTTATTTAGTGATTTTGCATTTTCTCCCTGTGTTTATTATTGGCCTTTGTGTAATTTAGGATTAACTATGCACTCTATGAAGAGCTTGATGCCGGAGATATGGAGCGAACAAGAGATGTGTACAGGTAAGCAGCCTTTTGTGAACTTCCAAGCATGTTTTATTCCTAAATGTGATACTTAAGTGAGGATTTTTAGTACTTTCTGTGCATGTTTTTCCTGAATTGCATGCATATACTTTGTGGGGTATCTTTGCTGGAAATTTTGTTGGTCTACTAGTAATAATCATATCCTTTACTGAAAGTAACTGCAAGCTTTTTATATCAATGAGGTTGTGGGTTTTGATTCATTCATGGTTCTTATGTTGGGATATTGAGCAGTGTTTTTGTTTTTGCCTCCTCTTTGTTTGATGCAAGAGAGCTTTATGATCTTTTTTTGTGGCTGAATGATTTATACATTCATTAAGTTAGCCTTTTTTAGAATGATTGAACTATGCTCAGGCCTCAGTTATAATTTTCATTACATTAGAGTAATAGTTACTATAGGTCCCTGGTTGATGTTAAAGAATACTCCCTCCAGCCTTAATTATAAGCAAGTTTCCACTTTTTAGATTCATTGGATAACAAATGTATATGGTCTATAATTAAGGTTAGATACATTAGTTATCTAATGAATGTAAAAAGTGAAAAGTTGGTTATAATTAAGGCCGGAGGGAGTACGTGCTTCTACCGTTATTTCAATTTGATTGTTGGCTATTCCCTACATTTTTGTTTTAGTTCAGTTATACTAGTTTTAAATTAGATTTGTGAACTATAATATGATCCAATGTTCAAATGCTAGTAATACACCTTAAGGTCCACGGTTCACAAGCTACAGACCAAATCTGCATAAATTTGAAATGCAAGTTTCTGTTTTTGTTGCTTGTGGATGTTCTTCATACTTGTGATTGCTTTATTTGATAACTGTCTTTTTATTTGTTAAATTTCTTTCAGTTTGTGATTCGGTTAGTCACTGCGATTGCTTTCTTTGATAAGCATTGCTTTCTGAGTTTTGTTGTACTTGTAGACCTCAATTTTGTTGAGCTTTTGATTTCGGAGTATTTTACTATGCAGCCCCTTTAATTCATCTTGCTTGAAAGCCCTTTTCAGGATGTTTAATTATGCTCAATTTTGATTACATAGGATTAATAATGACTATAGGTGCTTCTACTGTTATTTCAACTTGATTGTTAGCTATTCTCGGCTATTCTGTACACTTTTTTTTTAGTTCGCTTATACTAGTTTTAAATTAGATTTGTGAACTACAGTATGATCCAAAGTTGAAGTGCATCTGCATAAATTTAAAGTGCTAGTTTCTCTATGTTCTTGCTTGCGATTGGACGTCCTTCACACTTGCAATTGCTTTTTTGATAAGTGTCTTTTCATTTGTTAAATTGCTTGCATTTTGTGATTCAATTGGTCGTTGTGATTGCTTTCTTTGATAAGCAATGCTTTGAGTTTTGTTGTACTTGTGGACATATTTTTTGTTGTGCTTGTGTGGACCTATCTTTTGCTAAATCACCTCAAAATAATTTATTAAATTTATCATTGTAGTATTATGATACTGAGTATTGACTGTACTCTCATTTCTATAGGGAGTGTCTCAACCAGATACCTCACCAGAAGTTCTCATTTGCAAAGATATGGCTTCTAGCAGCCCAATTCGAAATACGTCAGCTGAACCTCAAAGGTGCTCGTCAAATATTAGGAAATGCTATTGGAAAGGCTCCGAAAGATAAGGTAATATACTATTATCTATCTAGATGAAATATTACATTGCTTATTTTCATTGCTGCTTGGTTAACTTCACATATGCCTTCTCTCTTTGTTGACAGATATTTAAGAAGTATATAGAGATAGAACTGCAGCTTGGTAATATAGATAGATGCCGAAAACTGTATGAAAAGTATCTGGAGTGGTCACCTGAAAATTGCTATGCATGGAGCAAGTATGCAGAATTGGAGAGATCTTTAGCTGAGACTGAACGAGCTAGAGCAATTTTCGAGCTTGCAATTGCCCAACCAGCATTGGACATGCCTGAGTTGCTGTGGAAGGTACACATGATTTTTTTTATTGTACAATAGTCAATAGCCAATTCTCATCCCATCGCCAGAATAGATAACTTTATCTTACACACTTACCTCAACTAGTTTCCTATTCTTCACTTCCTCTCCATCATTGCTGCATTGCTAACTAACTTGCCAACTCAGCACTAGTTACCAATTAAATTCACTCCCAGCCCCGCCTGAAGCATTTCTGTCACATGAAATCATCGAATATAAATATGCATAGTGTGATAACCTGTCTTTCATTGCTATATTGTCTTTAACCTTTCTCCTTTATGGTCATATGCTGATGTATACCATATTACCATGTCTAAGAAACCTATGTACAGGCTGGTCATAAACTAACTGTAAAATTGTGAACATATAACAGGCATACATCGATTTTGAAACTGCTGAGTGTGAATTCGAGAGAGCAAGAGTGCTTTATGAAAGGCTTCTTGATCGAACAAAGCACTTGAAGGTGTGGTTAAGCTATGCAGAGTTTGAAGCAACAGCTATTGATAAGGAGAGTTTAGACTTGTCAGAAGAAGAACAAAAGGAGCAATGTATTAAACGTGCCAGAAGTATGTGATCCCAGTTTTATGCTCATATGCTATAAATCATGATTGTATGCTTTTAAGTTTGAACTGCAGCATGACAATTTTCTGATTCTTCATAATTTGTTTTGTGTCTCTATTAGGGGTGTTTGAGGAAGCTCTAAACCACTTCAGATCATCAGCTCCAGATTTAAAAGAAGAAAGGGCAATGCTACTGGAGAAGTGGCTCAACTTGGAGGCTTCATCTGGGGAGCTGGGTGATGTCAGCTTAGTCCAGTCTAAACTGCCTAAGAAGCTCAAGAAGAGAAGGCACGTTTCCACGGAAGATGGTTCTTCTAGGTACGTAACTAACTCATTGGCTGTGATATTCTGCTGTTAAATTTGTAAATAAACATTTCTCTTGCTTTTTTATTTGTCGTTTTTTCCTACTTCATTATTCTCAATTTAATTTGCAGAATTGAAGAATTTATCGACTATCTATTCCCTGAGGAAACACAGACAACCAATCTCAAGATCTTGGAAGCTGCTTACAAATGGAAGAAGCAAAAGTTGTCTGCCACCGATGATTAACAGTATCTTGTAGTTTGGCGTGATTCCATTCTTGTATAACCGGCAAATGTTGTAGCTTCAGCAACTAAGTCAATTTTGGGCTATTAAACTTTGCAACAGAGAACTGTATTTTGTTATTTAAAAAGGTTTGCATCAGAGAATTGCATTTAAGGAACATCTGCTTTCCAAACAATTTGTAAGGTCAGTACCAAAGTCAATTATTGAGTGTACATATGTTCATAACAATTTTATTGTGTTACATGTTTAGATTTGAAACACGCCAACTTTTCTGTCGGTTGATTTTACTGATGGTAAATCACAAGATTAAGTGCTTTCACTTCCATGCACTACATCCTATTCTCTCATTATTATATGTATAGTAGTATGTCATTTATTATTACTTTTAGGGTCTTAAAAATCGAAGTTTTTACATTAAAAACATAATATTTTGACTTTGAAAATTCATATGCACGACTTTTGAGGCAAATATTTCTATTTTTAATTCATTAACATATGCCTCAAAGGCACATGTTAACATTTGCCTTACTTTTATATCCCAATTATTTTATCGTTATTAATTGTCCTTTATCTCAATAAATTTGAGCCAATACTAATTTTTCTTTATGGCTTTATCTCTCAATTACCTTGACTCATTTTTCTTGATGGCTTTATCTCATAAAAAAAAAATGGGTTCGGGGACTTTTTTGAAAGTAAAATGAAAGTATAGGATTAATTAAAAGTTTTTTAAAGTATAGAGACTAAAACTCAAGTGACCCCCAAAGTACAAGGATCTTTTAGATATTTAAATCTTTTGTGTGTGTATATATATAGTAACTCATGAGAATTATACAATTATTTTACACAATTCTGGTCTCCTATTTCTTATAATCCACGTCTTCTTTTTTTTCTAATTATCTCTAACTCACCAAACAAGATACATAAAGTGAAAGGATTTTTCTAATTATCTCTGACTCCTCACCAAACTAAAAAATTGGTCTTTTATTTTTATATCTTCTAATATACAAGATAGATACAAAAAATAATGTTGGATTTATCAAAGATGTGATATATGAGCCTAATGCCTTAAGGTTTCAGGTGGAGATGTGGAATCTCTCTCTTGTGGTCCTAAAATATTGATATATTGTTTCTTTCGGCACTTCCACGGGCTGACAAAACTTGGTGCATTACTTTAGATACTTTTCGAATGAATTTTAACATAATTTTTTTTTGTAGTTATAACAAAATTTGAGAAAATCATAATTTGTTATGTTAAGAATCATATAAAAAATACCTAAGAAAAACACTTAAATTTTGTCCTATTAATAAATGAAATTGTCATGTTAATTTCTTTTTAAGAGACTTCAACTCTTTTTTTTTTTTTATAATAATATTCTCTCTTTTTTTTTTCAAAAACTTATTTGATATTGTTTTTTGTTCATAATTATTTTTTTTTGAAGCATTTGACATTTGTCCAAAGAAAATGATTGAAAAAAAAGACCACTTGTCAATTTTTAATTTAATTTTAAATCATAAGAAAAAATTTCCTAAAAAAACGACCCCATATTCATTACTTTTCTTTTTCAAAGTGAGTTATTTTATATTATGAAAATAAGTTAGTTCAATCTATTCACTATTTTTTATTTTATTTAATTTGTGTTTGAATTTTATATTTTGTCATATGACACCATTTATAAAATGTATGAAATGATATAAAATATTTATATAAAATATAATTTTAAATAAATATACAAACAATATATAGTAAAAATAAATTAAAAACAAACAGACAAAAACAGACTTTTAGTCAAGAGAACAGGTGTAAAGAGAACAATGATATATAATATTTAGTCAAAAAAATAAAATGCTATATATGATATTTGCTTACAAAAAAGAATAAATTTTTTAGAAGGAGTATAATATTGTATATGGGGCAAATTTGTTCTTGATAAAAAAAATTAAATAATTGTTAAATCATAAATGTGGAATAAATTTCGTTGTTAAAATTTAGGGTTCAATTGAATTGCATCCATTGTTTGACGGGTCATACATTTAATTCAACTCTCTGATGATTTGTTGTTCATTATTACGTGTCATCGCCAATGTGGCTTCCACCCTACCTCTCATCACAACCAAACCAACAATGGTTTTTGAGAACTATTCAATCTTCTCTGCAACCTATATAAGTGAGCCGGAGTATTTTCTAATCCATCAACAAGCAGTTGATGTAGACCTTTGGTCCATCTACCGTCGACGCCATAATGGGTTTGTAAGACTGTTATTTCAACTATCACAAAGAAAAAGATGTCACTTGTTTTCATTTTATTGAAATTATCTACCTCTTTTAGATATTCTTTCTTGCACTTTAGGTTGCTTTCTCACTTAATTCAATTGATTGTTCGTATTGCATCAGAGAATTTTACTTTGGATTCTATGGCAGTGCTATATAGCACGATGCCCTTTGGGACGAATTTCGACGACATTATAATTGATCCACTACAAATATTGCTATTTAATTCATCGTAAACAATTTTAACATAAAATATCATGATAAATTCATCGGTACATATTTTATTTAAGGCTTAATACCATATTTATTTCAAACATTTATTTTAGCCTTCAATTTGTTCCTAAACGTTTTAAAAGTTTTATATTAGTCTCTAATGTTTATAACATTTGTGTTACTTAATCCTTCCGTCAAATTTTTTGTTAATGCCGTCAAATATTCAACCAAATTAAAACCTGAAATAAACGTTTGGAACCAAAATATGTAATTAAGCCTAATTAAAAAATTACATGTGTTGTGCACGTATGTTTGTCGTTTGTCACATGTTAAAATTAAACAGTTTTAACAAAAAAATTGACGGAGAACTAACACAAACGTTAGAGAACAATATGAAACTTTTAAAATATTTGATACCAAATTAAAACTTAAAATAAACATTTTGGACTAAATATATAATTAAACTTTTATTTAATGTGCATGCAAATGAATTATAAATTTATAATGTCAGGATCCTCTTGAAAAGAAATTAAGTGTCAGGATGCAAGCAAAATAGGTGAGAGAGAGACTATAATGTACATATGACCAATTTTGTGTGTAAAATAGAGTGTCGTTCAGTAGTGACGACAAATGGTGTCGTGCTGTTGAGTATTTTTCTTAAAATTTTGACGGTAATAAGGTTTTTTTTTTTTTTTTGACGCACGGTAATAAGGTTTATTATCATTAGACATTCTTTCATTCTTATTTTTTATTTCACCCTCAAAATTACTACAAATTACTGCTTTTTTATTTATTTATGGTTTTTTATTTTCCATCTATTTTCTTCTTTTTCTTTTTCACTATTTCTGAATCCGATAGGAGGGTTGTTGGAAACTGAGATCCATTTCCCAGGTACTGTAATGATTTTCATTTTATATTTAAATACCCGAGTAAAAGAGGAAATTTATTTGGATTTGTTATCTCATATGCTTCATTTACGTTTTGTTGAAGAAAAAATGTGTCCACTATTTCTATGCATATTTTTTCATATAAGAAAGAAACACGGAATGTACATTATTAATTGAATAATGTAATGTAGCAAAAGTTTGTGGTAACATTAAATGTTGACCAGTGATGGTTAATGCATAACGTTAGAGGTTATGAAAATAAACGAATTCATAAAATATTCAAATTTTTATTATCATTTTGTATCTATCTTGTCATCTCTAAAACTTTGAAAACAGATTCAATTTGTGTTTATAACTCTCACGTTTTGAGGGCTACATATACTCATCACCATGCATACATTGAATATTTAAAATGAGTTTATTTATGTGACATCCAACAAAAACTTATGCTATTGTCACTTAAGCCAATTTTGTATCTCTAAGTTAATTATTACAACAAATGATGAATTTTCACTGAACGTCAGTGTAAAACTAATTTACACCGACAATGCAGTTCACTTTCTCATTTAAAATCTGCCTTTTTAGTAATGTTTTCACTTCATAATTTCAGGATTTCTAGCAAGAGAAAATGAATAGAAAATGAAGAGTTCTTAGCAAGACATTTACATTTGAACTTAATCTTTTGGATTGTCCCATGGTAAAAGGATGATCAAGCACCATTTGAGAGAGTTATCAAAGTCATTTGAGAGCCAAATTTGTCCTGAAAAATCTCGAGAGCTCAGAAGAACCAAAACAGGTGCACATTCTTTCTTGTGAACATGCATACCTATATGTGTTTGATTGGTTTGCACTTTTGATGTTTGTACTCAAAGTACATATGAAGTTCTTTGTCTCAAACCAATTTGAATCTGGTTTTGTGACTAGTTAAGCACGTGTTGGATGCACGTTCATTAAAATTTGTTCGCGCCCCGCTGATTTTTTTACAGCGGTTTTATTACAACAATTTTGTTTAACCCTCCAGTTTGACGGAGAGTTAAGTAAAATATGATCAATGATTGTTTCAGTGACAATTTGAATTTTGACTCTTCCGAACAATTCGTCTTTAATAATTGAAGTTCATTGACCACTTGAGTTCAACTATTTGCTGATTCAAGTGGATGTGTAATATCATATCATATCATCAAACATTTTGTAGTTAGCCTTAGTTACTAGTAATTTGTTTTCCTCAACATTAAGATTAATAACAAACTTGCCTAATGCATAGCCTACTCTTTTGACATTACCATTGCAAGTCAGTGACATCTTCAAACTTGTGTATATTTATCTATCTATCTATCCATCACAATCTAAAGTACATATAACAAGATTTTTTTCTCATTCTCGTGCAGATTTTGAAAACAACCTCTCGCGCGTCCTAAAGCTAATTAAGAGTGAAGACCAAAGAAAAAAGGAAGACAACTTAAAGAAAGAGACAGAACTTGTGGGACTAATTGAGGACTTCTACAGTCAGTACCAGTCATTGTACGCACTATACGGTCGTCTTACTGGAGAGTATAAGAACGCATCTCCTCGTGCAATAAAGAGGGTCTCTTCCCTTTCTTCGTGTAGCTCAGACTTAGAATATTTTTCTTCAGATGACACAGAATTTAATCATTCAGATTTCAACTCAAGAATATCACAAGGGGAACATTATTCTTCATTTGTTAATACTCTTGAAGCTCTCAAGACTAATAAATCAATAGACACAAATGAATTTGAAGCACATGATGTGAAACAGCTACAGTTAAAGAATACTGAGCTTGAAATAGCAGTGTCTGTGTTAAATGCAAAACTCAAGAACAATGAGGATCATGTAATGTCAAAAACTTCAGATTTGATGGCACAAATTAACAAGCTCGAACAAGAAGCTAAATCTCTTCATAACAACAAAGGAAAAATTGAAGAAAGGATAAAGCATTGTAGAAATGAATCTGCGAATCAAAAGAAGGAATTCACCGATCAGATTAATGTCATGCAACAAAAATTTGAGTCTGTATGCAACAACAGCAGAGAATTGGAAGCTCAGTTAGAAAATGTAAGGGGAAAAGTTTCACAATATTTGATTCTGATAAAAAATTTGGAGGAGACTTTAGCTGAAACTGTTTCAGATAAACAGAGTCTGTTAAAAGAGAAACAATGTTTCATTATAAAGATAGAGGATTTGGAATCTCGATGCAGCAGAGAGAACGATTTGGAAGAACAGTTAAGAAATTCACAGTGTGAGATAAACACTTTGCAGAAACGGAAAAGTGAGTTGGAACTACAAAATGAACAAAGCCAGAAGGAATATTCAGAAACGCTAAAGAAGCTAACAAAGACCATTGATCTAGCACATGAAGAGAATAAACGTTGGAAAATGAATAAGCATTTAATGGAAAGAAAAATGGAAGAATTGGCAGAAGGATTTCGGCAGAAAATGGAAGACAATGTACGCATATTGCATAGGAGGATCCACGTAGCAGAACTGCTGAATAATGAAAACAAAGACAGTTACAAATTAATAAAACAAAAGTATCCAGAAGAGAAAAAAATGCTTTGTGAAAAAATTGCTGATTATGAAGGTGAAATTAGGTGGCTAAAGGCAAACGTGTGTAAATTAGAAGCTGATGTGAGCAAGGAAGAAGGGGAGAAAATGAATTTCATGAAAACAGTGACACAGTTTGAAAGGAAAATAGAGAAATTGGAAAAGAAATTGAAAGAGAAAGATGATGAATTGGTTAGCCTTGGGGAAAACAAGAAGGAAGCAATAAGACAGCTTTGTTTTTTGGTTGAGTTTCATCGTGATCGTTGTCTCTATCTAAAGGATTTGATATTAAAGACGAGGATAAGACACATGAAGTGAGTTTGTTAAAATGTAAACTTTCCACTGTATTTACCGGCATGCCAAAGAGAAACAGAAAAATAATCCCAAAGAACAATCATCTCAGGAATGTATTTGTAGTTATATACATAAAACCAATGAAAATAATTAAAAAAAGTTGTCTTTAATGTTTTTTGTGCATTTTTTTTCTAACAAAAAAATGAAAATAATCTAGCATTTTACATTTGAATAAAATCTAAGAAATATTTTCACATGCTAAATCTCTAGCATTAGACAATTGCTAATTCTTCAGTCAGATATTCTCATTTCAACTCCAAGGACGTCTTTGACCATCTCATATGACACAAAGGCAATGGCAATGGAAGGGACCACCTGAGACCAATATAGAGAAAAATTGCAATTCAAATATTGATCTTCCATATATAAACCAGTCATTACTATTTGATCCTATAATGCCAAGTTCTGAATTTATGCAAATAGGATAACAGATCAACTAACCTTGACTGAATTGGGGACTAAGCCCTTGTATAATGCCCCAAATCCTTCATACTTTACTGTTTTCCTGAATGCATCAACCATGCCATTATATTCAAGACCCTTCCCATCACCAGCTACAACCGAAGCAGCGCCTTTCCATCCAACCATCTGCATTCTCCTGCGAATGACATCAAGGGGGTATGCTACTGTTTGGCCAATAGTTCCAGCAGCAGCCCCACATGCAAGCCTTGTTACCACACTTAGCTCTGAGTCTTGAGCTATTCCAAGTGGTTTTGTTTGAATCAACCAGTCTTTCAGAGATTCATATACCGAAAAATTTAGACCCACGTATGGTATCTGCAAGCAACATAGTAACAATCATGATATTAAATGCTTTATTTTGAAATTCAGGTCTCATCTGCATCAAAGCTTATTACTAGTCTATCTATTTCAAGAATCAAGACTTGTTTACTTACAACTCCTATGACTGAAGGTAACCATCCTTTATACAATGCTCTAGCACCTTCTTCCCGGAAGACTGTTGAAAGAGCATTAAACATTCCTCTATATTGCCGAGGAGACGCTTCTGTCTGCACAATCATTGAAAATGAATTAAACTTAATAACCAACAAAGCTTACAAGTCAATGAGTTATCCTCAAATTCCACAAACAACAATATAGAAAGAATTTTCTTCATCAGTACCTGCACAGTTATGCGCCCTCGCACTAGGTCCATAGGGTAAGTTGCAGACATTGCAATGATTCCCGCACATGCCCCAGCTCCAAGACGCAGAAGAGGAGTGAGTTGAGCCTCTTCTGCAAAAAAAAAAGGTAAAAAGTGGACTTAGCCTTGAAGTTTAAGAGGTTGGTAAGGATCCCACAATAACATGAAAATGCAGATTGACAGATATGCACAAGCTAATAACTCTAATATCGATAGAAAATCACAATCAGATAAGAAATTTATTGGGAAATATTCTATCTGCTGTATTAGAGTTGGAACATTTAGTAGATGCATAAAAGATTATAAGGTAGAAGTGATTAAGTACCATTTCCGGTTTGCAACCGATAGAGACTTAGAATTCCCCTGCATTAGTATAAAACAGTCATCAGAAGGACATCGAAATATCAAATTTATCAAAGATACAGGAAAAAAAAAAGGATGATGTGCAGAGCATACTTAGATGCTTGCTCATAGCTAAAGAACTTCACTGCTGAATTTGGAATAATACGAGCACAATTGGTTCCGTTTCCTTTAAACATTCCCCTAAAACCCTCAGTTTTCCATATATATTTTAAGCCCTGAACTGTTCCATTGTATTTTACATTGTGGCGATTTTGAACCTGCATTTTGAAATTATCTTACTGACTGAACACCAAGTAATATATAAGGAACAAAATGAAATTCATATGCACACTACCATCCACACATTTAATCCATTGCTTTATCTTTATGAATAAAACATAGCAATAGCAATAGCAATAGCAATAGCATCATCAGTTCATATATAACTCTAATCTTAAGTCTAGTAGTCGGCAATACATCAAATAGCAATAGCAATACAAATTAATTACTATTAACTTAAAGGGAGCTAACTACCTGCAGCAGAATCTTCAATCTTTCTAGAGGAGCAACCGCTGTTCGTGAACTATAAAAGAAAGAAAGATATATACAAAGTTTGAGTCTTTTTCAAGTATAAGAAGAAGCAAAAACCTATGACAATGTAAAATCATAACCCAAACACATAGTACATCATTGAAAATCACTTGGAAGCATGTTTGAGCCAATCCATCTCTATGAACTGGATTAAACGTGCTTTCGGAATTTCTAAAAACAAAACATTATTCACAAAAAGATATCAGCACGACCTCATAAGTTTTGACTTTCATTTCAAGGATACTGACCCAGTAAAATTAATTTTTTTAATAATTATAATTATTATAATTGTTATAAAAAATAGAGTAAAATGAAACGTGCATATATGAAGTACTAAGTTGACTATAATTATATTTGAGATTTCTTTGCGCATAAGATAAAATAGAACATTTATTTCCCATGCCTATAGCTGACCGTATCCTCCAAATTCCACTCCTTGACATGGTGGAGAAGGACACTATTGTTTGGGTTGATAACACACATGGTAATTATAGTGTCAAAAGTGGTTATAATTTGTTATTGAATGCAACAGGGAAGGTACAACACATGAACTCACAACAAAATTGGACAAGTATTTGGAACTCTCGTGCGCCACCAAAAACCAAACATCTCCTTTGGCGTATTTGTAAAGAGTGTATCCCGACTAGAATGCGGCTTCAAGATAAACATGTCCAAGGCTCTTTGCTTTGTCCGCTTTGTAATAATGAGAATGAAGATGATTGGCATGCATTTTTTGGTTGTGAATTTAGTGCACAGGCGCGGCAATCAGCGGGTTTGGAGAATGTGGTAGTCCAGCATGGTCGAAGTGCAGGCAGCGCGCGCAACATGATAATGTCCGTATGCAGTACCGAGAACCAAGAAACAGTTGGTATACTTGCTATGTTATTGTGGGTTCTTTGGCAAAATAGAAATAACAAAGTTTGGAATGATGTTAGTGATCCAGGGAGAGCTTTGGGAGTGAAAGCCCGGGTCTTATGGGATGAATGGCATGCAGTGCAACAATCACAACAACAGCTTGGTGAATCCACCCATGCACAACAACAACAACAGCAGGTTTTCCGGTGGACTAAACCTATGAGGGGGTGGCTTAAGTGCAATGTTGATGCAGCATTTTTCCATGACCTCAACAAGACAAGTGGTGGCTGGTGTTTGCGGGATGATGACGGCAGATTTATCATGGCGGGTACTCGGTGGAAGGATGGTAATTGCTCTATATTAGAGGGAGAAGCCTTAGCATTACTAGAGGCTTTGAACATTATCCGTCAACAAGGCTTCCCTCAAGTTATTTTTGAGACCGACTCCAAAAGTGTGGTGGATGCAATTAATCATTGTCACAAAGGAAACTCCGAGTTCAATTATATTATTAGTCATATATCTCACATTTTGTCCTGTAATCAAAACTTAGTGGTTAAGTTTATTAAGCGGCAAGCGAATATGGTTGCTCATACTCTAGCTAGGGCGGCCAGTTCTGGGCCTAGTCGCTGTATTTTTAACGAATTGCCCCTTTGTATTACCTCTATTTTGAATAATGAAATGATATAAGTTATTGAGTGTCAAAAAAAAAAAAAAAAAAAAAGATATACTTCAATTCAAATACTAAAATGGTAATAAAAAATATCACAAAATTATTGAATAAGCAATTAAATTGAATACAAAAATAATGAATTAATAGCACAGCAAAAATGAAATTGACATTGGAAAGACCTAAACGAAGAGAAACGATCACAGAATAGCGATTCAGTGATTTAAAACATGAAATGAAAAATAATAATCAGAACTGAAAATCAAAGAGTCTAATGCAAAATAATATAATGAAAACAAATGAAAGAGACGAAAAACAGAATAAAAATTGAAACTCACACTCCGCCGGCGACTCCACCGGCAACGAGAGACTTGCATATACTGAGCAACGGGTGACTGGGAGATTTTCTGTCTTCTCCGGTGATACCGGATACTGTAGAGTGATGAGTTGTGTTTGGAACAGAATCTTGAGACGCCATTGAAGAAGCTGAAAGAATGAAAACGAAAGGAATTTGATTTGGTTTCAAAATCAAAATCAAAATCAAAATGGAAGTATTATATACGAACGCGCGCGTATAAACGTGTAATCTCGGACTTTATCATTTTCCTTATTTTATTTATTATTATTAATATTAATATTAATTTTGTTTTAGCTGGCACTGCTGTGAAGCAAAGAACAACCGAGAGGAGGGGATTGCTTGGGCCATGGCGCGCCTTTTGGGGGTAAATATTTACTAATTTATGGGTGACACGTATCTCAATAATACGTTAAATTATTTTTAGTTCGTTTGAAATTTTACACAAATAATTATATAATAATATAAACTTTTTTCAATTTAACAGTATATCTTATAAAAGTTATATCAGTTAAAATATTATTGAGTTGTTCATGAGCAAATACCATAAATCTTAAAGGGTACACCCATGGGCGGATTCACCACCCTACCCCGGGCACTTGTCCGGACTTGGTCAAATTTTTTTTGTATTTTAGGGTTAGTTTAATGTAAAATTATATTTTTTTATGAATTAATTAAGGGTTAAATTAATATTTTTTTTAAAATTGAGATTGTTTTTTATAAAGTAATTATTTTTTATATTTTAGAGTTTTATTTAAGATAAAATTGATATTTTTAAAGATTAATGAAGGTAAAATTGATTTTTTTATTTAAAAAATTTATCCAAATTTTAAGAAATATTTGACTCCATCACTGAATACACATATGTCACCTAAATTATTTTCATTGCTATTAAGAAATTGAGAGTAATACAGTTCTAATCCAAAACAAACACCCTTAAACTGGGTCAATGTTCTTGTTTTAGCTTACGTAGTTTGGATAAGTTACCATTTTATAGAGCCAGGGCAGCAGCCTACCAGGAAGGAAGGAATCACTCAAGTGGGACCAGTATAACACCCAAAAGCCAAAACATCAAATTACAGTTTGATTTTCTACAAAAAAAAACAAAAAAAGAAATAAGGTGTTATTCATTGCTTTCGTGCGGAGGCGGAGAGAGTGTATGGGCTGGTAGGGCACATTGGCTTGGTCCAAATTATTTTGATATTTAGAGGTTAATGTATGATAAAATTGATATTTTTAAAGATTTATTTAAGGTAAAATTGAGGTTTTTTTTAGTTCAAAATTGAGATTTTTTATTGAAAATAATTTTTTTTGTATTTTAGGAGTTAGTTTAGAGTAAAACTGAGATTCATATAGATTAATTTAAGATAAAATTGAGATTTTTTTTTTCAAAATTGAAAATTTTCATTACAAAACAAAAATATTTGTTTAAATTTAAAATTTAGCCCGAACTTTATAAGTTTCCTAGGTCTTTCGTGTATCATTTGTTCGTAAAAAATTGCGATCTTCTTTTTGAATATATGCACGAAATAAAAAAGTCACTTCATAAAGAGTGTAAATATGGATAAGGATAAAATAGTGACAAAATGTATGTTTAATTGTTTATCCATGAAGCAATATTGTAAAGATATTATAACTAAAAATATATCTATTTGACCAATGTTTAGTTAACAACTATTCCAAATTATGAAATTGATTTTACGGTCCATATATTGTAGGACGTGATAGTAAACCTTTCTGGTACAACACTCATAACTAACATGTTTCATCCTTCACCAACCATTACAAAAAGCAACCATAAAAAACTTCCCTAGCTATTTCTATTGTCTCTCTTTCAATAATGCACAAAACACAATCTCTTAGGATTCTACTAAAACAAGAAACAAAAACAGAACATCATACATATATGGAAAAACAGAAACTCCCACAACAAGAAAAGGAAAACAAATTTTCAGAGTTGTGGGATTGTGGAAGCACACTCTATGATTCATTTGAGCTCAACTCCTTCAAACACCACCTTGATTCAGCCATAGCTACTTCACAATCACACATTATAAACAGAACATTTTCAATGTCTCATTTACCGGAACCTCGGGTCACGGTACTTCAACAAGCCTGTTCTTCTTCGGTTGTGGCAAGGAAGCCATACAAGATTTCTCGTTCTTTTCAAAAGTTTATTCGATCTGTTTTCAAGTCGAGCAATAATAAATCCAAAAGTTCAAACAGTACTAATAGTTTCAAAGTGTCCGAAAATTACTCTGAAGAGCGTTTCTATGTGGTTTATGATAAATCTGGATCGGTTCTTTCGACTATACCTGAAGTTCCTGAATTTGAAGTTGGTGTTCTTTCGCCGGAGATATCTTCCTTGGTTGTTAAAAGGTCTGCTTCCGAGCGGTTCACACCCGCCACAATTGGCATTGCGTGCGCCTAAATTTAAATATAACATACTAAGTGGAGAGTTTTGGACTGGAACTCAAATTACAAGCAATAGGTGTGAGCGAAAGGTTCAATTTTCTGTGTCAACTCGGGTGTCAACCTTTAATTATCGTGTTAGATCCATGTTGTTGTTATTTAATCAAAGTTGATTAAATTATTGTTGTACGTTAGTTGATCTTATTGGCATCTTAAATAACTATGCAAATACTAGCTAGTTAGCGTGTGTGTGCAAATTTGCAAGATTACTAGGTCTCATGACACCCTTACCTTATGGTTCACAATAATAGTATTTTTTTTTTTGTTTAATTAGTGTTTCATCAACATCTATGAAGTGTTGATTATGTACTATAGGCATATGTGACCTTTAATAAAAATAATGTTAATTATTCAAAAAAAAAAAAGTTGGACTCCACATGAAGGTAAAAAATAAAATTAAAATATTTGTGTACAATGTGACTCTATTAATTATGAAGGTACAAACTCCACATGAAGTTCGTGACTCTTTTAAGAGTTTCAAAATTGGAAATTATAGGTGGACCACAAGTAATTTTAAAATGAAATATATTCAATTCGTTCCTTATTATAATTTGTAAAAGATGTTTAAATTTAAAGATAAATAATTTTTGTAAAAAAAAAATTGTCGATTAAACCGAAGTATTCACCGCCGAATGCAGTAATTAATTTCTCACAAGAGTTGAGACAATAAAAAGAAAAGTATTATTAATTAATAAACGGAAGAAGAAAAAAAAAACTTCTAGAATGAGAAAATTATTTGTTTTTGTTTTTGAAATGATATATTTAATATCTCTTCTACATAGCCTATGTTTGGTATCTCGATGAGAGTGTAAGAATCACAGTGACACACCGTAATTTTGAAGAAACTACAACTTATAACTTTTACAAAATCATAGTAGACCACCGTTATTCTAGTATTCCCACCGTAACATCAAACATGCACATACTGATTTTTTTAATAATCTGCAAACTGCATGAATATGTCGACCTATATATGTAGAGTATAACATACATATAATAGTATACTTTTGGTTAACAAAATCTTAACAAATCTCTACTGATAAGTTAAGTATAGCCATGAGTCCATGCTTTCTAGAATCTTAAGAAAGAAGCGGGTGGCCCCATCAAATATGGTGATTGGCCATGTCCTAAGTAAAGTCATTATATGCATTAGTCTAGAATATAAAAAATTTATATTTAAAATATTTTTATATTTTATAAATATTAATTATACAAATTATTATATTACATATTCTTAATGCATCAAATGCACTAGTTTGTATTTTCTTCTGAAGTATTAATTTCATTCATATATTATAAAAATTATCAGACTTTTGTAATTATGAATTGAGAAAAATGAATATATAATGATAGTGTAAAATAATTATATATTCTGTCATCACTCTATTTCACCAACTTTTTTTAATATAATATTTAAATTTAAATCGGTTTAAATTCTCAAATTTAATTAATGACTTTGACATCGTCAATATCGTAGATCTAGAAAATGAATATTTCAAGTACTCTAATTTTGTCATATTATAGATATTTTGTCGTTGTTTCATATTAACTTGGATGCTGAGTGTGAATTTTGTTCGTAGATTTTTTTTTTTTAATTTTTAACAATCTTGAATTTGTGTTATCAATATATTCTTTGTTTTGAATGAATGAGTTTTATTTTTAGTAAAAAAAAAATTAAAATTTGAATCATTCTTATTAGTTATCGAAATAAAATTATTTACTAAATACAAGAATGATTCAAATTTCAATTCCTATTACCTTACCAAAAAAAGAAAAATCTTTCTCTATTTGAAATGGAGACATAGACTCTTTGTCCTCAACTTTATGTACCGGGGTACCATGCTTTCTTCCCTGCCTACGACTATATATGTAGGATTGGACTATCTAAAATGTAAGGGGAGCTCACTTTCTCTACAGTCATCCATCCATTATTTAAATCCTAATTAATAAAAAAACATGCTTCTAGAATGGGATAAGTCCACCATTCAATTTCAACCAAATCAAATGCATATCTATCGATTTGGTTATTATAAGATTAGTTGTCTAATTCTTCAAAATTCAACCATTAATTATTTCGTTATGAACTTAAAGCACAATTACTAATAGCATACTAAATCCGGATTCCCACAGCCAAGGCTAAATTAACTAATGCTTTCTCCTGCCTAGTGTTTCCATGTGTGTACATTAATTTTTTTGTACTTATGTGATCTAATTAATTAGTATTAATTTACTTAGTACTACTATTATTTATTAGTTGGAAATAGTGGAGTAAATCTTAAAAAGTTATGACCTACTCACTCACCTACTTATGATGCAAATCGTGTTGTTGAATATTAAACAACAAAGTTAGAAGGGACATATGCAAGTTGTTGTTCATATTTGATATCTAGAAGATAAATAAAATTATTAATTAGCATTAGTTTGACTCATCAACAGGCAGAGGCGCAGAGCTATATATACATACTCTCCCATCCCATGTTTCACCTCCACTACACCTTTATTAAAATTCAAACTACCATTACTATATACTTTTCTTCATCCTTTGCCCCTCCTTGTTTCCATAAGTAGATAGATAGATATATACATTAATATGGAAGAACTTCCCCAAAATAAGGCAAACATATCCCCAAACTCAAGTCAAACTTCTGAAGGTGTGCTTTTTAATTTTACACCCCCCATGCCACCACCATTTTTCTTTATTGACTTTAGGTTCCAATTACAATTTTTCTCTTGTTACTAGGGAATAATATTGTGACCAAATTAAACACATAACATACATATTGTGTCATTATTAATATAATATGTTATATAATATTTTGATATCTTGTTTAATAGGGGGTGCAGAAGTGAGCAGCAGTGAATGGAGTTTGATAGAGATGAGCGAGCAAGAGGAGGATCTCATTCGCAGGATGTACGACCTAGTCGGAGATAGGTAATTAACTACCGTAATATATACTCTCTCTAGTCTTTAATATAAAAGAGAATTTACTTTTTAGATTCATTAAAAAATAATACGAATCTAACCTTACCAAATTCATCCTTTTTTTCAAAAGAACTTATTTATATAATCTGCAACGCAACAGGTGGAATTTGATAGCAGGTCGCATTCCTGGCCGTAAAGCAGAAGAAATAGAAAGATTCTGGATTATGAGACATGCTCACGCTTTTTCTTCCAAAAACAAGTCAACGTAATTAAAGCAAATTAAATTAATTAACAGCTTGTATTGCTTTTTTTTTCAGATTAAGAGATTATATTTTCCAGAATTATTTGTATTATTCTTCTCGTTGAATGTATGTGGCACTATATAAATACCTTGGTGAATCAATCAAGGCATTGCTTGTTTACTCTCTCTCAAAGGCTTCTTCTTGCTTAGACCACGAAATCATCTTCATTGAAGAACATTACATGCAACTCTATGCTTTTTCTATAGCTCGAATTTGTTTGAATGTAAATTTATGATTTTCTAACTACATGAAATCGAGGTCCCTCAACCACCACCACAAGAACTACTGATCGGACTTTAAATTGTTCAATTTACATTCAATCAATGAGCTCGTTCACATCGAAGAAGTTTCATCGTTGAATTGTTGAACTAAAGGTTCAATTATTTGAACAAAAGATATATATATATGGCACAATAGATGGTTTCAAATTCAATTGCTGAAACATTAACAAAACATGTTTTGTTAGCCTTTCACAATAAATTTGTCATCTAATAGAATTATTTTTATAATATTCTAAACATTCATATATACAAATACTCTTTTAAAAATATATGTTGATTTAACGGTAGAAACTAAAATTGTTACATAATAATTTTTTGGTACATCGGAATAATAAATGCTTCCACCAGAACTTGAAGTTTGTTAGACCGACAAGGGAAAAGACGGAGAAACGGACCAAACAACCCTATAAATTGCTCCCGCCAATGATTGAATCATGGATCTTTCCTTACCCAACTCATATGTCCCTTAGTTCTTACCACTTGAACTATTCTACATAGATAAATCTTCAATCAATTAATCAAGTTTAAATGGTATAAATAAACTCAATATTCTTTATTTTAAAACATTAAAATTTAAATCATTTAATCTTAATCGAACGGGGCGAGTCTACATCAAAGAATCATGATTTGGCTACACTCACAACATTTGTTTTTGGCTCCAGTCACGTGGTCGGTTCCCCTTATTACCCGCCAATATTGGTTCAATTTCTCCATCCATCTTCCGTTCTTCCCTGCTCAACTCACACTATCTATACCCTGCCCCCAATTAGATTCTTCTATTTTGCTACCACCATATTCACATTATAATAATTCACCACATACACCTAATTCCATTTTCAAATTCGTTACTTGATCAATAATCCACCATGGCTAGAAACATTGCTTCCCTCAATATCATTATCACATGCTTCCTTATATTTTTTTGTACCTTTTCATCCTCCATCCGTACTCCCTACGAGATATCCGAGGTTAAAAGTAATAATGATAATAACAATAATAATAATGCCAACGACATTGACCAAACAAACCCAGATTCATCATTTCCTATGTCCGTTAAAAATCCTCTTGACGAAAACTCAATCTTCCTCCCTAGCGAAAATCTACCCGAACCCGATTCCAAACCTGAAACACTAATCCAATCCGATCCTAAAGAAACCAATCATGAATCCAAAATCGATGCACCGACAACAACGACGACAACAACAAAAACAACAGAGTCATCGCTGGAACAACCTCTTCCATTAACCGTTTTCCGTTTCAGTCCCATCGACCATACACATATTCCTCAAAATTTAAATTTCCGTCATCCGGTCCACCACCGCTGCCACCATGCCCATCAACATTACAAGCCATGGAACAACCGCCACCTCCCTGACCATACTAACGAAGAGGGGATACCAAAAATAAATGATGATGTCCGAAGTAGGGAATTTGATACGATGGCGGAGCATGGTGGAGTAAGTCGGATTCCGGCGGATTGGATGAGATATGAGGATGATATTAATGAAATGTTCTTACGCGAACGTAGCAAGGCAATAGAGGATAATGAGTTGTTGAAGAGGATTTATGAACGTTACAACCAACACCGTCGTCAGCAAGCTGAAGATGAAGCTGAAGTTAAGGACACTAGGTCAAGGATTCTCAAAAGGATCCGCAAGGTTTTGAATGGCTTCTAAATTTCATGTGACATTTCATTACTTTTGATTTAATGTTTTCTGTTTTTTTTTAATCATGTATGTTATATGCAACACGCAGTATATATAGATAAATATGTATATATTTTTGTTAAAGTAGTCGAGTGGAGAATTTGAAGTTTGAATCTCGATCTCTACAAGAATGTTGTTAGTAGTTGCCAACTGAGCTACATTTACTGAATATAAATATGTGTATGTATTATTATATGCATTTGATGTAGAAATTAAACATGAATACATGTCTTTAATACTACATACATTTGCAGATTGATGAAGATTGTATATGCAATGCTGTTTGTAATTCTAGATATATTGCAGTTTGCACATCTTGTGCTCTTTGTATTTTGCCCTTAAAAAAATCAAACTAAGTGCCTATGCATTGATTTACATTGTTTTATCTTGTTTGCCCTTATAATTGTTGTGATATATCAAATGCAAGTAAAAGTTATATAATATATTGTAGAGACCAAAAACTTATTTGTTCAATGTCTTAAGGTTTTGGGTGAAGATGTTGATTAGAGATATGGTTGCTCTTGACTAAATATACTGATCCAATCCAGTGAATTCCCCTCACGGTCCAACAATAATATCAAGTGAGTTAAAATCTTATATTGAATAAGAGTTGAGGTTAAACAACATATAAGTGAGATGACTTATTAACTCAATGTCTTAAAGCCTTTAGTGAAAATGTGATGTTAGGGGTCACTTGACTCACTTGTGTGGTTGTTATTGGCCCAAAATTGTAGTAAAAATTATATAGTTGTGATTCCAATGCAAAGGCTTCTGAAATTGTTAACTAATTATAATTTGATAAATCTAACAATTCAATTCAAACTAATTCAGTTGATCCAGTACTATACTTCGTGTTAGACTCCAAACCTAACATATATAATTTCTATTAGTTTGGATATCACTTTCATGTCATTTAAAGCTAGTCACTTGAGTTGTAGATTGATAGTATAAAAATTAAGAAATAAAACTAGAGGTGGTATATTAATGAAAGAGGGAAGTGCTAAGAAGAGCAACCCATTTGGTGACATTCATGGGCCCAAAAAGAAATTATTCCCTTATTTGATGATGGGTTTGGATCTCTTCTTCACCAACCAACCCTCACTCTGTACACCCTACCCTCTCTACTCTCTAATCTATCTATCTCATCAATTTTTTCTTTTCTCTTATTGCATCAAAAGTTAAATCCAATTGCAATTAACAAGCATGGAAGTGAAAATTTACAATTTATAATTTGTTGATGTCTTATTGTCTTTAGATGCTTGAAATACTATGACAGGTATGTGTACAAATACTAAATAAATTATGTTTTTTTCTTTAATTAATTCTTGTTTCCTTTTAGAAGTTGAAAACAGAAAGGTGTACCTTCCCTTCTATATTAGTAACGATAAATAAATGTATAAATAGTTTGATTTTTTTTTTCATTACATAGTAATTTGTTCTTGTTCTAGTATATATTTGTGCTCCAAATGATTCAAATCTATGTGAAGATTCTGATCCTACTACCACATTGTCAACCCTTTCACACGCATCTTAGGGTATTGTACTACTATTTGTATGTAAGTTAAACCAAAAGAGAAAGATTCTCTAGAGTAGTTGGCTTGGTTAATTATTTACATAATTAATAGGAGGATGCAATGTAACACAAGGGTACAAAAGAGGTATTCAACCCTTTTGGTCTGATTAAATAGTCTTCCGAGTACCGACTATACTCACATAAGTTTCTAATATAGTTGCAACTGAGCTAGTTTTACGGGACATTTAGTGGTATAATAGTCTTTTTAATAGTAGGTCTATTGGCATAATTGAGGCTTTTAATTTTAAGTAAATAGTTTATGATATTTAATAGATCATAATTGAGGATTTTTAAAAATTAGAAGACTAAACTTTAACCTAATTTTGGATATCAATGGGTGTGAGACTGTCTTTGCCAACACAATACTACACTAGTAGTACAAATGTACAATTCAGCTGGTTTTAATTTATTTGCGTCTCTAACTTAATTTGTTCTGCAATAGTTTCGTTTAGAATTGGTTCACTGTATAAAGGACCAAAACATGACCTCTTGTCTTAATTCACTTTCTTAGAAACATCTTAACAAGTATCAAAACCATAGCCGTTAAGATGATGTCAATTTAATTAGAATGTCTTAATTTGTTATGTAATGTTTTTGTACTCTATGTGGTTAACAAATTATTAACTAGTACCAAAATGTATTTTTAAGAAAACTGCCATCAACCCCAAAGAAAAGGGAATAGGATTAAGCGGTTGTCGAGACTGTTCGATCTCAAATAAATAGATAATAATCGCTAATCGAACCACGAAGGATTTTCAATCCTCTGCTCTAACCAGCTGAGCTCCAGCTCCCCGAAAACAAGGTCATTCAACTCTTTGTTGTAGCCACTTATGTAGGAAAGCCCACAAAGAGTATAAGTTCGAGTGGAATCTTCGAACGAACACTTCGAATCTGTATGCTCGAGCTACAGTGGATAACCGCGACAAATGTTTACCGTTGAGAATGCGAATCCAAAAACAAAGTACTCAAAAGTCCAAAAATGCATGTTGTGATGGTGATTGATTAAGTACTATCTCTTATACTTTAAAACAAATCATAGATTCATAATGAACACCTTCACTTACAATTTAGAGTCTCAAGTTAAGGATAAATAGTATATAGAAAAGTATGTAGTTAAGGATAAATATTATAAATTAGATCAAACCAGAATCAGGTTTGTACTATTTTAATTTTAGATTAATTATAGAAGGAGAATAATACGGTTGTACGTAGATAAAGGGATAGTACTGAAGAGATATTATAACCAAGATATACATATACTTAATAGTATAACTTTTTTATCACAACAACTGCCATAGGAAAATATCCTGAAGCCTTTGAGCAAAAAAAGCAAAGCTGAAATGACAGTCACAACAATCCTACTTTCACTATTCTCACATACTAACTACACCTAAATACATTAACACACTCACTGAATTAAAACATCAAATTAAGACTAACTTTCATTTACACACCTAGATAATGCAAAGAAAATGTTACTCCCTCTGATTCTATATATAAGCAAAAGTCGAGTAAACAAAAATTGATATATCTGATCTAAATTACTTTGAACAGGTGCATCAATTTTTGTTTACTCGGTATAAGATTACGTGAAATATTATATTATTCTTCTAGACAGCAAGAACTTCCCAAATCAATTCAGGATCAAAAGACGGCATCCTTGCTAAGGAACAATCGTCAAACTCTGTTTCATCTGTCATCATTATCGAAACAGAATTTGGCGAATTGTTCCCTTTCCAAGATCCTTCTTCAGAAACACTTGGTGAAAACAATTCATTCACCCAATCTTCATAAAAAATCGACGGTGACAAAGGTGACAAAGGTGACAAAGACGAAGAAGAAGAACAAGAAGACGAATTAATCTTCTCGGCTTCCTCCTTCTTACTATCACTCTCCAAATTCTTCTTCTTCATCTTCTTAGCAGCAATCTTTTTAGCTTTTTCCCTTTTCACCTTTTGACAAATAGCTTGAATTTTAGCATCAACGGAATTCTTCAAAGCATTCAATCTAGTAGAATCACCAAAACCCAACTTAGTTGGATCTTTCAAATTCGGAAAATTCAAACGCGCATATTCTCCTCGAAGCTTATAAGCTGCGCGATCATAAGCATAAGCTGCAGCTTCAGCAGTTTCATAAGTTCCAAGCCAAACTCTCATTCGATTCTGAGGAAGTCGAATTTCAGCAACCCATTTTCCCCAGTGTCTCTGCCTCACTCCTCTGTATAACTTTTTCTTCAAATCCAAAGGGTTCAACAAAGAACTGAACGAATTTGAATTTGAATTTGAACTCAAACTTAAACTTGAATTTGCTGTTGTATAGCAAGATGTGTTTATTGATTGATTTGAAAATGAAGATGGAACGAAAGAGCTCGTTGATCGAGTTTCTTCGTAGAATTTTTGAAGGATATCTCTTTGGCGAAGATAAACAGAGGAACCTAAAGGTTCATAATTTGATGAACCCAAGAAGTTGGTTGTTGTGTTTGTTGATGGAATATCGGAGAAAATTGAATCGAGCGTGTTTGTTCCGCTCGATAAAATAAGATTTGACAGCGACGAACGAATATCATCGCCGCTGTCTTTGAATTGTTGTGTGGTTGATCTGTTTAGCATTCCATCCATGATTTAGTGTATGAAGAATGCTACTAAAAAAATTTGGTGGGCTTTTGAGTTAGTTAAGTTTGGAATAAGAAGAAGTTGAGAGAGAAAATGAAAATGAAAATGAAAATGAAAATGTGATGTATGAATGTAAGTATGGTGGAAGTGATAGCATAGGTGGGGTGCATTTATAGTTAGCAACAAGAAGGGGTTTAGTTGCTTATGAGACAACGAATCCCACTCTCTATTCACACGCACAATTGGAAAACGTCTCAAATTTCTTTGTGTCTTGACTCAAATGTCTAAAAGGTCCTCCAAAATATTAGGTTATATCTTTTAAATTAATATTCTTTTATCTACAGATAAATTATAGAGATTAATTCATCGAAATAATTATAACTCATTTAAAGGGTTAACTTATCTCAATTAATAAAAAATACTAAAATTATTAAGTTAGACGTTCATGACTGAACTTTGAATCTCGATCATTTCATGTTTTGTATGAATTTATAATAACTTGTTATAGATAAAGTGGGGTAACATATTGAGAAGGAAATTAAGAGAGTAAATCCCTTAGAGGGGAGGAGTACTATTAAGATTTACTACTACTACTAATAATAGATAGATCTTTAATTAAAACTAGAAAGAATTTAAGAATAGGTAATTGTCAATCATAGAATTGATTTAATAAAAAAGAAAAGGAAGAGCAAGAATTGTTATTGCATGGATTGATCAATTTGATCCATTTACTTTAGGGGTTAAGATTTGACTTTAAGGAGTGGTCCAAAATAAAGGGTCCATGTCTACACTGTCTGGCCTTTCTGCTGCACAACATGATGAAGAAAGGGAAAGGCTACTTTTATAATTTATTGCAAAGTGATAATGGTACAATACAATACAACAAACAACTGATGGGAAAGTGAGGAGTGGCTTTCATGGTCAAAACATATACATAAAAAGTTTGTGTCTGTCCTTCATACGCGTCTTTTACTACTATTTCCGTCCTTTTTACTGTTCTATAAAAACAAAATGTCCTTTTTTATATTTTTCATAAGTCCTCGTCACAATTTCAGGACAGTTATTAATATTATGGTTCATATGAATATCATTTTAAATTGTACTTGGATAAATTTGTTATTGTGTGTTTGTTGACTCGAACGTAAAATCGTGTGAGTTTACGAGTTAACTCGCGATTTTAACAATCATAGGTAATTTACTCTTAGAAGAGAGGGAAGTATGAGGCACAGCTTAGAATTGTGTTGCAAGTTTTGAAAGATAAGAGCATACGTGTCAAAATATCAAAGTGCGAATTTTGACCGAAAGAAAAAAGTTTCTTCGGTTATGTGATTTCAAAAGATGCAATCACGTTTGATCCTTCAAAGTGAAAAGTTTTCTCGCAATAGAAGATGCCAAAGAATATTATTGATCAAAACATGAAACATTTCTTCAATTTGATAGGTTACTATAGGAAATTAGTTGAAGATTTTACTAAACTTGCATTATCTTTGACTCGTTTGACGAGAAAAGATCGAGTGGTAAACATAGTAGTAAAACTTAGTAGGATCGATCACATTTACCATGAAATTCCAAATAGTAGCTTCTAAATATCACCGTAAAATTTGCATTGAGTTTTGAAAAAGACAACAATAGCTATACAAAACATAAGTAAATGCTAAAGAATTTTAAATAGAAAGTTTTTTGTAGAATTTTTATGAGAATTTTAAAGTTAACACATTGAAAATTGTAATGTTTAATTTTTTAAATAAAAAATTTCTTTAAATGGAATGTTTAAAGAGTGTCATGAAGGGATTCGTTAGCAAAACCCCCGAAACATATTAGTAAAACCATTTGAAATCAATGTCGTGAGGGGATTCATCAATGTGGTTTTTTTTTTTTTTTCAAGTAGTCTAGTGATTAAAATTTCATTTTTTAAGATGGACAAATGGATATATATCAGAATTTGAACTTCAATCTTTATCTCTATACACTACATGCAAATTGCAATATATTTACCAACTAAATCAAACTCACGATACGTCTTTATTTATTTACTTGAAATTTTCATCCAAACCCTAAAGAAAAAGAAATTAGCTAGAAGCTCAATATTGTCATAGTTAAGTTTATAACTAAACTTTGTGCCCAAAAAATAAAAGTTTGTAACTAAACTGAATAGGTGGTCATTATTATTTCATTTTTCATTTTTTTTTTGTCAAAATGTGAATTACATTTTTCATTTTCTCTCCTTTTCATTGTTTTAAGCTTCCCTTTTATATGATTCTAAACATATTCATTGGAGGATAGACATTGATAAAAGATAAATATAAGCTTTTTGTGTTGACTTTGTAAGTTGCCAGCAAAAACAGGCTATACGTGTCCATGCCAACTATCTTGAGATAGAAACATATACAACATTTATTGTGATTGTGATACTCTTAAACTATTTGCTGTCGTAGACATTAGAAGTGAGAATTGGTCAAATATTAACCAAATAATTTCCCCAGAAAAGAAAAGGAAACAAATCATATATTTGTGCAAGCAATATATTGTGGCTCTATATATGAAATTAAACCACATGGGATAGCTGATATAGGTATTTACACTGATGGGGTGCCAACCATAAAGTAACTTTTCAATTACTCTTTGTACTTGATACAGTAATATAATATTTGACTCTTTCAACGTAGTAGATAATAAAATGAGAAAAATTGTGAAAAAAAAGAGAAAAATAATATATATTTTTTTTTACAATTTAATTTTTTACAGAATTTTTAGTTACAATTATTAATATTTGTTTAGATTTTACCACTAATTTAATCTGGTTCGGAGGTTAATTCTGACATCAAATGGTTTAAACCACTCCTGAATGCAGTTGCGAGGATCGACTTGTAGTTTTCCATACCAAATTCAACGTCAACCACCATTGAAACCAACTTACGTTTGCTAAATTACTAATATTTTAACGGCCTATATGATCTATAAATTTTTTTTATGGTCAAGCCTATAATCTATTACGAAATATAAATAAAATATAGTGAATAAAAATTAATATATTTGATCTTGTATACCAAAAAAATTAATATATTATTTGATCTAAAATTTTAACCAAATATATTTAAAAAAATTGGCAAATTTAATTTATATTTGAGATTAAATAAAGTATGCATGTGGCCCATGAGCTTAGCTCAATTGGTTGGACATATTGCACAAAAGTGCCGGGATCCGGGTTCGAACCCGGATACACCCACTTATTTCATCTTTAAAGGTGGATTTCTAGCCACTAAGTATCTGTGATTTAATATCAATCAATGTTGTTCTATTTATCAACCATTGATACAATAGAATTGATTTATCCATCTTTGAATAATATATATATCATCAATTTTAATGTATATGTAGAAGGTAAGAAAAGAAGCTCTTAAATCATATTAGTTAGTTAATTACTATATCATCATGATATGCATGTATGGGAGCACATGCCAAATGCCAAACCCCTTTCTCAATTTCCATATTTTCTCTTCATAGAGTACCAGAAAGGGTTGAAATTTTGGAAACTTGCATGGTTTAGGCGCAGGGTATTTTTTGTGTATAGAAATATAGGCATAAAGCTTATTATAGATGTGAGACTTAAATTCGGAGCTATATGTAATTAGGCAGTTTTTCCCTTACTCTAAATCAATTAAAGCCATACATTTCTTTTACAGTAAATTCAGTAATGAATATTTTATACATCATGCATGTGTCAACACTAGCTAGTATGAGTGGCATAAATGGAGTTTTATTGCTTTTCATTTTGAATTTTTAAATTAACCAGCTAAATGTAATTAATCACTTGTTAGAAACACTTTTGAATTTTGACACAAAAATTGGTCAAACCTGATTTTGGCACCATTGTTGAGCCATGAGAGAAAACCCATATGAGATAATCACTTAGCTTTGAGATAATAGCTCACACAAGTTGAATCGGACAATTATATCCAAAATCTTGACGATCTTTTTGGGAGAGGAGTTTTTGAGGGTTTTGGAGGGTCAGACGCCTACATTTTAATAGTGTATATTTAAGATTTTAAAATTTTGATGGAATGACATGTTGTATATATGATCATATAACTATTGAATCACACTTAATTAGTAAAAAAAAAACTATCGAATAACACTTCTTAATTTTTCAAATTACTTTTTAAATTGCTTAATGTAGAAAATAAAATTACTTTCCGAATTTGGGACGAAATTTTAAATTAGCAACGAGGGTTTTTCAAACGGGTGACATTATGTCCGAACTTTGTCGCAAAATTACTTTTCATCCAAAAATTGTCTGAAATCCATCCCGATTCCGTCCCTAATCCGTCTGAAATTCTATGCGAAACGAGTTTTTTTAGTAGTGTAAGTTATGCATATAACTTTCCACATTATTTATATGTTGTTCAACTTATACTTTTCCGTATTGTCAAAAAAAAATTATACTTTTCCACTAAATGTAAAGTTTTAATTCACACTTATATATATACTAACACGAAATACTCTTACAAAAGTTGGATGATTCAATAAATTAATAAATTTTCATTAGATATCGATGTAAAAAATGTTTACTATACATATATCCTTTAAATCCTAACTTAATACTTCATATTTTTGTACTTTTTTTTTTATTTAAATGTATACTTTCCATACTTCTTTCCAAATATCCAAAGAAACGAAGCTTAGTGTATGTCTGGTTTCAATTTTAGAGAGTCTATAATTAATTCTAGATGTGTAGAATCACTTCTAACATGCATGTTTGGTTGCTCTGAAGTAGAATTGATTCTGCTTCTAGAATTGATTTTACTTAAAACTACAAAATATAGCTTATGGTTTTAGAATTGATTTTTACACTGAAATTTACTGTTCAACTCATTTAAGTTGAATGTATCCAAATATAAATCAATTCTACTAAATTCAATTCTGATAAAATCAATTCTACCAAATTTAATTCTATCAAAATCAATTATGTCTAACGTCAAACCATACACATACTTAGACTAGAAGAGCAAGAGGTTAGGTTTAGGCAACAATTATATATCCACCATGATCAAACAATGCAAGGAATGATAGAAAGAGATTAGAGGTGCATTATGATTTATGAAGAAGTGATCATGAGCAACTAAAACAAGAATGAATAGTAGACATTTACCCATGAAAGTGGGGACAAAATAAGTCACCAATCAATGAGTATGGTATATTAAAGACGCAAAGGTAGATGTGAAAAGGTATGGGATGGTGGTAGGCCTTTTTTTTTTTTCAGAATTGTGGAGGACATTACTCGTGTCGTGAAAATAACCCTTCTCAGTATTTCCAAGGCCCAGAAGCATTCTCTTTATTTTCCTTTTCTGTAGAAAACCCATGTGACCCACTCTACCTAATAACACCAAAGAGATATGAGAAAAGAAAACGAGATCCATCATCCATGTAAACACATACACTTAGTCAACGGATAACCTTTTTAATTACTTAATTATTTCATTCATTATTAGTATAAAAAAATTGATATATCGTCCTCATGAGTCTAGCTCAATTGGTAAAAAACATTGCATATTTGTGCATGGATTACAGTTCAAATCTGGTATGCCCACTTATTTATCTTTAGTTAAATTTCTAACGGCTAACTATCTGACAAAAAAAACTGATATATCTAATTTATATTATAAATTGATATATTATTTCTTCAATATTGTACTTTAAAAATAACATTTCGAAAATTATATATTATGTTAACTGCAGTTGAATAAAAGATAGACAGACAACAAGCTGTACCGTCAAATCTTTTATATAGCAAAACTCAATCTTTGAAAACTACATTTTTATATCTAGGCGACACAACATGACTATGCATGAACTTTTGAACTCACTTCAAATGGTCTAAGCGTTTGGTGCTAGAAACAAAAAACGTTAAAAACAAATAGTATAAAAACATGTTGATTGTCGATGCATGCTTTATCATGTTTAACTTTTGCTTGACGCAGCTTTGAGGATTGTCAATCGCGTAAAATCCCTAAACCCCAATCCCACAAATGGAAAAACTCAAATCAAGTCTACACAAATATATTTCTTTCCTATCTTTTTTTTTGGTATAGTTATATTTCTTTCCTATCTATCCATATATAATTAAAAAATAATTTTTATTAAAAGAAATTTATACAATTAGTCATAGATTAGTAGATACAAAATTATAGAATATACTACATAATAAAATGAATTAAATATTTACTTTCTATAAGAAATTTTGATATTTAGAGAAGAAGTTAAATTGAGAGTTTTTCTACCTCTTACTAATAAGATGAGTTACATGTTATATCACAGAGTGTTAACTTAATTAGATGATTAATATATATACTCATCTGTAGAGGTATTGACCTCTCAATAGACTTACATATTTGACGTATCCTTAGGGTGCGTTAGATCTGCTAAAAATGAAGTGATTGGATATGACAACTTAAATTGTACTGTGTATAATTTTGAAATTGTTCTTGGAACTGGACAAACTGGGATAACAAACTTGACAAAAATAGATTTTCTTATCTCATTGAACCATGGTACAACTTTTTATCCTCAGTATAAATTTTCTTAAATATCATAAATAACATTTTTTTCACCAAAATATCATGTAAGACAAAATTTGTTCAATACAACAAACATTTATCTTATACTATTTTATCTAATACTATTTTATAGTATTATTGTTCTACTTCAGTATTTAAATTTCACAGATCAAATAGACTTAGTATAAGTGTATAACCATCTACTATGTCGACAATGTATGATGGAAGGGCAATCGAGAGTTCAATGGGTAAAGATGCAATAATTGACAACAAATAAAGTGGTAACGCGTGGAGCTTATCTAGAACGTGGTAATGATTCTGAAAAAGGTGTATTTTGGCAGTATATGATTAAATGATTAAATGCCAGATGGCACTATACGGCGGATAGTTAATCTCGGCGAGTAACTCCGTTCCGTTTTACATCCTCACAGTATTCAATTCTGTCCTCTCTATGTTTGACGCGTGTCACCTTATCTTTAGCCTACCCAAGAAAATACCAACCAATTTCTTCTCAACATTTCTCTTTTCCTTTTAGCCCATTATTTTTTGACAGATGGGCCCATATGATTAAATGAAATGTTTTGCGATCGAGTTCTAACTTTATACTTCACTCAATCTTAATTATAAGTAATTTTTTCATATTTTAAATTTGATAAATAACTAATGTATAATATATAATTAAGACTGAATAAATTAATTATTCAAAACCTAAAAAAAATGAAAAGTTGTTTATAGAATTGACAACGGAGGGAATATTTAAAATGTGATGTTCTTATCAATTGAGTTAAATTATTGATAATTTATTAAACATTGTTTACTTATACTCATTAAGTCATGATAATTGCTCTTATTCTCATTTTTGTTCAAACATATAAATTGCAATATATTTTAAAATCTAATATTTTTCTATTCGAGGATATCTTTTGATAGAATTGGAGAGATTCTTAACAACAGGAAAAGAGAAAGAGAATTGTCTATACTATTATTAGTTTATTACTACTAAATTGTTGAATTTTAAGGGGTTAGATGATCACAAATCAAAATTTGAATAATAATTGAAGGAGATGTCAATATATAATTTGGCATTGTTTCAAATACGATTACATCCATAAAATCAAATATTAAATCTAAATTAATGAATTTTCCATTAAATGTATCCTATCTAATTAGTCATACAGTACACAATTACATTAGATAGGATTCATGAATTTTTCGTTCTAATTCATTTTTATCAATTTTTGACAAACACTCATAATTTTTTCTCATGTTTGCTTTCAAATCAAGTAAGTAGTTGAATTTAAGTGATTAATATACTTCCGATAAAGTCAAATCAATAAAAAATATTAGAATTTGATCATTGATCCATAGCTTCTCTATTTTTGTCTAATATTTTAGTGACTAAAATTTTACACACTTTTAAATGTGAAAAAATGTATAATTCTAAATTCAAACATGAGCCACTGCATATTAATATCTTCGAAGTTATCAATTGAATTGTACTTACGAGACAACAAAATTTATAATGATAATAAGCTAGACAACATAATCAAAATGCAACCTAACACAATCTTTTAGAAAAACAAATACGTACCCCGACTAAAATAATTTATTGAATTAAATAATCCTTTCAATTATTGAGATATCAATTATTGTGTAATAAAAAATAGTATTATAGATAGATTTGATTCTATTATGAATTGCAGGAGTGATAGACGTCTAATATGAAAAGAAACAAAATCTGTGAATCCTCCTATTTAGTTGGGGAAAAGAATTTCAAAATGTTGGTGCCGATAGGAGAGTGAAAGCATGGCACGTCGAAATTGAAGGATAAGAAATATAAATGTCATTGCAATGATAAGGGCCTTAATTAGAAGAAATAATAAAAACAAAATATAAGAAGAGGCGTGAGTGAGTCCCTCACATGGGCATATGACATTAATTGGATAGATAGGTCCCATTTTATAAGACATTACGGGACAGAGTAAGTAGGTGACTTGGTCATAAGGTCCCCCCTCCACTAATCCTCTTGTTGTTGCCACTATGCTTCATTGCTACTATTACGAAAGCATATACATCACTATTTCAGATGTAAAATATAAAATCAAACTAATAATTCTACGTAAAATCTCCTTCCATTATGATCAAAGATTATAAGGATGGATGGTGTACGTAGTTTAGTTGCATGTAACGTTTTGCTTAACTCTTTGTTTAAAGAGAATCTTAGCTCAAGATCCTTATCTTAGCTCAAGATCCTTATGGTTTTACACTAATACAGGCAAAAATATTTTAAATCAGCATCTTTTTTGTCGGTTAGAAAACATTTTAACATGTTTCATCATAATATTTGGAGTTTTTTTTTAACAGCAAAATATAATTATATATATAAAAATTGGAGTAAGTACAAATGGTACTCAACCCACCCTAGTAGGAATAAACAACATATGGTACTTGATCAATTAAAGAACAATACCAAAAAATATCTATAAGCAGTGGCGGAGCCAGAAAACTTATACAGCCCAGACAAAATTTAAAATTTAAACAAAAATTTCAGATTTGCAACGAAAATTTTTAAATTTGAAAAAAAAAAAACTCAGTTTTGCTTTAAATTAATTCCTGCGAATCTCAATTTTACTCTAAATTAACTCCTAAAACATCAAAATAATTATTTTGCGGTGAAAAATCTGAGTTTTGAACCAAAAAACTTCAATTTTGTCATAAATTAATCTTTAAAAATATCAATTTTACCCTAAATTAAGTTCTAAAATACTAAAAAATTCCGACCGAGCCCGAGCTGCAGCCCGGGTGGTAAATCCGCCCATGTCTATAGGTATATCAGTAAGCCCCATGTAAATAGACTATCTAACTATACAATCAAAATGATTAATACACCATTCACAAAATAGATATAGTGCACCAATCTTCTTTGCTAAATGTTAATTCCACAACACTAATTTGATTCTTTCCACTATCTTCTCCCACCGATCTTCCTAAAAAATCATATCGATCCTAGATCGCCACAATACCCAAACGACACCATGCCAAACCATAACTACCCCTTTTATTCTTTTCTTCTGATCATTTCATTGTCCGAAAAATCTCAAAGATAGACAACATAGAATGAGGCAACAGAGATGAAGCGGAGAGATGATTTTCTGATTCTCCACCCGAATTGCAATAAACACAAGAAGTAGCTTCAACTTCGACAATGACAGCACGACGAAATAAATTGTTTTGCGTATGTAACCGATCCAACGACGGGCTTAACTTAAAATGACTTGTTTTACACCCCTTTTCTCATTATAATACCGATTTATCCTTTTTAAAATTGGATTTCAATAATAACGCGATAATCAACATTTTGTGTTCTATATCTTTTTAACAGAGATTTGTTAACGTTAAACAATACTGAAAACTTTTACTTTAACATAGTAAATAAAAGTTACATTCACCATTAATATCTAACTCGTTGAACCGACTAATCTAGTTTAGAATGAGTTCTTACATCGAGTAATTTTAGCCATCTTCCAAAAATATATAATTGCAGGCATCAAATTGAAATTACCCTACTAATCATCACCGTAGCAATTAATATTTGATAAAATTACACTTATTAATTGTTATCTATGTTATGGTTGGAGAAGGGACAAAAACTCTTGCTTATTCAAGACAGGTGATTAAACTACAGTACATGAGATTAATTAATTAAGTTGACCTTTGATTAGACATTATGGGATTAATTAAGTTGACCATGCAAGCCATAATTGGTCTTGAATTAATTCTCTCAACTAAATTTAAGACTCATTCCTTTCAAACAAAACAGAAACACATAGCGAACGTATAGCATATCGCCAAGTTGATATATAACTAACGAGTGAGTGGACCTTGGCGGTTTGACCTGTGTCTCACAAGGTTCATCATTTTTGGAATCGAATGAGCTGTGTTTCTTCTACTCATTGGTCTCATTACCGAATTTCTTAACCTTTTTTTCTCTCAAGATATATCTTTCTAAACTAAGTCAAAGCCGGTTTGACAAATTGGGCTGTACGGTTTAACCTCATTATATTATTTATTTTTAATTAAGTTCACATAAGTGTACTTATTTATTAATGTTATTAAATTATATATAAACTTTAATTATATGATTTATATCATTTTCTTTTACTATATTATAGGCACAAAAATTTTATGGTTGTTTAACCGTGTCTCATCTCTCCACTATTGAGCATTGTTGCACTGCATTCAAAAACTCAACCAATAGGTCATTTCATTTCTTGCATCAAATTTGCAAATTAATTTATATTCAACCCTTAATAGATTGCAACATATATTATTTACAATTGTCGATATGAGTTTATCATATTAGTTGGTAAAAACATCACATTTTATATATATATATATATATATATATATATATATATATATATATAGGAAGGAGTCATAGTTTGAATTTCAGACACTCTACTTATTTATCTTTAAGGTAAAAATTTTGCTACAAGATTACTTGAGAAAAATAACATTATTTACAATTTAAATAAATTAAATTTTATATGTTTTTTATAGGCAATATTAGTTGTTAATATATTAATATGATGATAATTGTTTTTTTTTTGTCAAAATTTAAACTTTAGACCTTCTACTCCTTAACCCTTAACCCTTAGCTCTCCCCCCGCCCCCCCAATTAAATTTGGTATGTCTTTTATGACTATTTTTTTATATTTGAGCATATAACTCTAAATCATTCAATCAATTCTCTAGAAGATATTAAACATTCACAATACCTGAACCTTTTGTGTTATAAATAATGTGTAAAATTAACTTTATACGTTATTTTTATGCTGCAGTACGTATAGCTCATATTTATTTTCTGATGATGTGCAGTAATTCATATCTAAATTATAATTTTAGAAATTTGGATATGAAATTCATAAACATTGATGGAGATATACTAACAGTAACAGCCACAGGATAGTTTATTTATTTTGTAAATCAAAATTGTTTTTGGTGTTGAAATTCTATAAATGATTAAAATTAATTTAATATTATATGTTGTGATTTTTTTTGTTGACAAAATGTAGTGATTTTGTTGTATCCCTAAATCGGGACAAGCTGACTTTTGAAGCTTGAAGAAGTCATATGACCCACGTCCAACGCCGACTTCACGTGGCTTGTTTGTTCCCTCGTGAACTATTATTTCTTAACCATTGTCACAGCCACATAATAATCGAATTTCAGTTCTAATTAATTTGGTTTTTAAGCTATTAATTAAAATCCACTAAGGATTATATAGATAAGATATAAAAATAATTTAATAAATTTAAATTTTTTCTTATGTTAAAATTATTTTCTACTAAGGATTATTTAGATTATATTTTTTGACCAAATAAATTTTGTTAAAGTAGAAATTTAAATTATATTATATTATTTTATTTCCATCAAGAGAAAATATTGAAATTAAATTTTTATGATTGAAATATAGAATTTATTTTTGGTTCAAAATCATTTGATTTTATTTTTGAGGCATTTATGAAGTTTTTAATATCAAGCATTGTTATTTTTGTTAGTTAACTTCCTTATTATGCATTATTATGATCGAATGCCTACTTGTTTTTGACTCATGTTGTAGAGGTTGATGAAGAGAACTTAAATAATAATGCTTTAGTTTATTATAAAATTGTATCGTTAAAGATCTCTTTGTTATTTTGGTGATTTTTGGTTAATCGGATTTCGACTAAAGATCGATATTCTTTTTAATAGAAATATATTGCATATTGATTCTCAAGTTTGTACTATTGATTGCGATTCTTTTTCTCCCCTAACTACCTTATTTGTCTTTAGGGGGTATTTAAGCAAACGTCGGGACGTATCTACGTCCCGAATTTAGCTATTTTCACCCAGAAATCATTTTCAACATCGATGCTGAACTTTTCAGTATCGATGCTGAACTTAAAAACTTACACCATTTCGGGTTCTAGATCCCGAAATGGTCCCAAAACTCCCCAGAAATCATTTCAATATCGATGCTGAACTTTTCAGCATCGATACTGAACTTAAAAATTGTGCCTGCACCCCAAAAACTCACCCAGAAATCATTTCAGTATGGATACTAAACTTTTCAGCATCGATATTGAACTTAAAACCTGTGCCTGCACCCCAAAAATTCACCCAGAAATCATTTCAGTATGGATGCTGAACTTTTCAGCATTAATACTGAACTTAAAAACTGTGTCTGCACCCCCCAAAACTCCCCAGAAATCAATTCAGTATCGATGCTGAACTTTCAGCATCGATACTGAACTTAAAAACTGTGCCTGCACCCCAAAAACTCACCAAGAAATCATTTCAGTATAGATGCTGAACTTTTCAGCATCGATACTGAACATAAAAATTGTACTTGTACCCCCAAAACTCACTCAGAAATCATTTTAGCATCGATGCTGAACTTTTCAGTATCGATACTGAACTTAAAAATTTGAGGGTGTAATAAAATTCGGGATACAAGTCCCGAAGTGCACTTCGTGAGATGCGTCCCGAATTTTTCCATGAAGGTGTAATAAAGTCAAGGGTATTTGAGGATTCTAGGGGGGTTAAAGAGAACTGAGGGGGGCTAAAAAGAAATTTTCAGAATATCCTTCACAATAATGTGTTCTCTCATGCTAACCAAAGTTACACGTTTGATGCCTAAAGTTCAAAAATAAATTCAAGTTATTTGGTTGACATCAATTTAGATGTTGTGAAAGCTCATAAAAATTCATGTTTAGTAATATATAGATTAAAGCTAAGTTAAAATATTTTGATTGTGCTTTAAGTATATTGTGGTATTCTAACTTTTTTTTTTATATCGAATTGAGAATTTTGAATGGTCTTGAATAGCTTGTGGTATTATGAATATATTGTGGTATTATGAATTTGTATAACCTCTAAATTTCGCACACTTAATGCTAATTTATAAAGTTTTTAATAAGAAAAATGTTAACTAATGCAGTGCACTTTTGTTAAGTAAACTCAATATCCTTAAGGGTGCATGGGATGACCTTTATAATAAAATTGGTTCTTTGGTTATTTTAAAAAAGAAACTTTCTTATGGATTATCAAAAAATTAGATATGAGACGTCTATTACCTGTTTCAAACTTGATGGGTCTACTTAAAAAACATAAGCAACTTAATTGATTGGACTTGGTTGCTTTTGAAAACATGAACTATGTTGGGCCTTTATTTCAGTATTTCAGGACTACAGGAATGCAAGCCGGATGTGATTTTTTTCCTATATTATTAAATAAAGATCGAAAATTTCTTTTTGCGCTCTAAAGTTTCTCGCACGTCCCCTAAATGATCCAATCACTCCTTGCTATTTAAATAACGCACAACTATAGAATTATACGGTGTAAAATGAAACATATTTCACTAATTAAAGTACAAACTCTAAACCAACTCACTACTTAAAGTGCTAACTCAATTTACACTTTTAAATTGTGAATCTTATAAAAATTTGGCTATTATCCAATATCATATTTTGATTCACAACTAAAACGACTCTATCATAGTATCGATCGATCACACACACTGTATAATTCTATAAATTAAAATGCTCTTTCTTAACAACTATGATACCATAGAACAATTGTGAAATAATATCGATAAATCACATACATACAGTATAATTTTATAAATTGAAAGCTATTTTTTAAAGACTACATTCCCATAGTTTAAAAAAAGTACTCCACATTCAAACTATATAATAACACATTAATTTCTTCCTTTGAATAAATATAAGAAATTAAGGATTACCATAAAAGACATAATGGATCAAATTACCCCAAGAACAACTTTAAACAGTTCTCTATTTAATAACTCCCTATAAATATAACTACTGAAGAAGAAAAATCCCACCTTTTTTGAGATCTTTAAAAAACATTATAAATCCCAACTATCCAAATATCCAATACAAAGGCTTTTGTAGAGAAATTTTGAGAAAGGAAAAAGAAAACAAAGAGGGAAATATATAAAACCAACCAATTCTATATATTTGGATCAAATGTTAGTGTTGAGCTGAATCACTATAACACTAATGTTGTCTTTGCTTCCCTTAGCCATAGCTAATTCAGCTAAGATTGCTGCAGCCTCAGCTGCATAACTTCTAATAGTGAGATCTTCTTTTAAATGATTATTATTATTATTATTATGCCTCCTCATGTGACCTTGGAGGCAATTTCTTACAACTTCACAAACAAAATTGTTAGATACTACATCCCAAAGACCATCACTTGCTACTACAACAAACTCATCTGATTTTGTTCTTCCATACACGTTTATCTCCGGTTGAGATATCACAAATGGCTTCATGCAGTGATCCCCTGCAATTAGTATTCATTTATTGGTGTCAAAATTGAAATTAATATACCCTCCCTAATAAATAAGTATATAAGTCACACTCTTATTTAAGACTATTTCAATTCATTTTTTTGTCTCAATAAACACCACCAAAACTTATATCACTATTTATCATTTGATTTAAGACATATGGACATTTAACATGGTTACTTAATTAAGAAATTTTGTTAAAATATATCACTTTTTAAGGTGAAATAATACTAATAATAATTATGTACAATATGTATATTATGTACAATATGTCTATACCCTGCATACTCTCAACTTCCAAATTCACTTTGAGAACCGACTTATCCAAGTGTAACTCCACAATAACAAATGTTTGTTACATTTTTTTTTTTGCATGTACCAAATTTTCCTTCGAAAATTAAGAAATGAATTGGTATTGATAATGAACATGGCTATATGAATTGTTATATATTTAATTTAATCACGAGCATTGTAAAAAACATAAAAAAAATTGGTTAAAGAAGGGAAACTATTTCATCTGTATGTATTTGATGGAAATCACGTGTAGCCAATATACAACTTTACTTACCAGTTCCCATTATTGTGATCAGATCAAGTATGTATTTCGTTATAGAAATAATTTTGTGACAATCTCTATACTCTAATATGAAACTCTTAAGTGGATAATTTGATAGCAAAAATCTAACAACAGAAATCCAAACGGATCTGAAAGGAACAAGAAATATTCCATTGTTGCACTTAATTACGTACCTATGGATCTGGAAGTAGCAAGAACTCCTAAAACACGACTCCCATTCCAATTAATCACTCTTCCACCAGCTGCTTCAATCCTCTCTCTTTCATCAGGAAGATCTGGCTGATATATCATCATTCAATAATAATAACAATTAGCCAAAACTAATTACAAACAACAAATAATTAGCCAATCTCTTCATTTACTTGATTACTTGTTAGACAAGTAATATACAAACATAAGTTTAATTTTAATTCACTACATATGGTATCATAAAATCACAACCAAATTTTAAAAATTATTATTATTAAAAAATCTTTAAATATTTTTAATGATTTATAAATTAGAAGTATATGAGTAATGTTTAATTAGTTGCTTATTTGTGAAAATATATCACACATTATATTATTTCATTAATAATCATCACCTTATGATCACGTGAAAGTGGCACCGCCACACCGCCACTACACAAAACCGCCCTTGAATCACCACAATTCGCCACCACAATCTCCTCCTTCCCAACCACCACAACAGCCGCCGTAGAACCAACCGTATTCCCATCGATTTCCCCACCAAAATCACCACCAACACCAATTTCCCTATCCATCTTCATAAAACACTCACACATAACCTTACACCAATCCAACCCATCATTCCTTCTTCCCTCCTTCACTTCCTCCGCCAACAACAGATGTAACCTATCCCGACAAGCATTCGCCACCGTCATACCACCGTGACCGTCATAAACCGCAAAAAAATCATAGCCACACGGGTTCTTCTCCGCCGCCACAAAACGTGGAATCACCTTAATAGCATCTTCCATCACTCTCCGCCGTCCAATCACCGATATAAAACCATGAGACGCCGTGGCAGTGTCTCCGGTGGTTGATTCCATCGTTGGAACCACTGCCACTTTACTTGGACGCTTTCTTTTCTTTCTATAATTATCATAACGCCGTTCAATTTCTTTAGATTTATTAATATTGTCGATGACAATATTATTATTATTAGCATGATCCATATTCGACAACTTCCTCGTACTATTACTACTACATACTATGTTATTATTTTTACTATCAGAATCATCAGATGTTGTTACATATGACATAGTATATATATTGGTCTAAATCAAAACACATGAAGTTAACCAAAGTTGAATAATAATTAATGACTATATTGATGTGTTTTTTTTTCTCTTTTCTTTGTATAGTTTGTGATATGATATTATGAAGATATCTAGTTAGTTTTGGTTTCTTCTTGAAGAGGAATTGTTTTTGTATACGTGTTTTGGGATGACACGAAGCATGTAAATGGACGAGGCAGCACACGTTTGGGAATTGAAATGAAATCTCGACCGTACGTATGTCTAAGGAAGTTGGATAATTCGAGGGATACGTGGATGGCTTGGATTTGTGGTAATAATACGTGGCTTCCTATTCAGAATATCATGGGTTTGACATGTTTTGGGGGCGGGAATATTAGTATTTTATTAGGTTATTTTTTTAACCTATAAATTATATTTTTCTCTTTCAATCGAATTTTTTTTTATACATAAAAATTAAGTATTAAATTTTTGAACACATGTTTAAGGAGTCAAAAAATCTTATCACTGGAATCGATTTATTGTTGGTTATTGGTGTTTCATTTTGTTGTGATTTTGAGTTCTACATTTTTATTTGTTGGATTTTGAGAGTATGAGTGAAGCATTTTAAGTTAACTAACATGTTGGTCACTATTGATGTCTTCTCAGCATTTGAGTGATGACAGTTCCCCAATACAGCTATATATATTGTAAAGTCGGCTTTATGAACATGTGTTTACGGCTTTCAAGTTGTAGTATTCTTTATTATTTTTTTAATAGAGTCCTTTATTATCTCTTTTTAGTTACATCCAACAACTCTAAGGTATCAAAAGAAGCTACAATATCATCTATGAGAGATTTTGTAAAATATCAAATTAACGAAGGTGCTGCAGAAATATGATTTGTCCCCGTGATGATTTTGTTTCCTTTTCCTGTGTGTTACCACAAAAAAGAAAAACCCACAAGGTCACATTGTGTGTAGTTAACTAAACGATATATTAAAGCTGTAAAATGTTGAACTATAATTCAGAGTAGAGAAAGCTATGTGCGTTACTTGGAATTCAAGCAATATGTTAGTTAGGTAGGACTAATTATGGTACTTGTTGCGCAAGTAACTAACTAAGGAAACAAAGGCCTATTTATGTCACAATATAAAGAATGATTTGCTTGGGACTAGAGTGAAATTTCAGGCTAAAGTAGATAATTAGTCGAGCACAGGCTGCCTTTGAATGTGAAACAATCCAACCAAAGCTTTGCTCCTGAAGTGTTATCTAAGAGGAAATTGAGAGGCTTTGAAAGCAACATTCAGATAATCTATAGTTTCTTTTTGAGAAATCATCTATAGCATTAAAAGCTACATAATCTCCAATACAAATAATGTTTAATGAAACGTTAAAATAAAACTGGAAGCATAATTCAAAATATTGGAATGGTAGGACTCAGAACTGCTTCTCATTCATAATATTTTAATAGAATTGCTATTCAGTTGAAAACAATTAATAAGGAAAAAGTAATAGTTCAACAAATGAACTAGAAACATTAAATTAAACAGTTATAATTCACAGTTTATCTTATAAATATTTGAAAACATGTACGTAAAAACCAAGAACTACATCAGATAATTTGATTAGGGATTGAATAGTATTTTATTGTCACAGGTCGAGGGAACAATTTGTTTAAACTTTGTATTATCATATCTTCCACGGTTGAGTGTGGCATATAATCTACTGTCTCTCCATAATGATATGTACAGATAGTCACCAAAAGGAACAATTGAATAGAGGCAAGAACAATCACATGCAGAAAATAAATTATCTACATGGCATGCACCAACTCCAAAATCATTTCTCATGCACGGGGTTTATTTCCACTTTTGTACATGTTATCGATCACATTCTGCGCACACAAATAAAATCGCAGTCAGTACTTTCAGAGTACATAAATTATCGAGTCTTGATGCAGATTTTGAAACGTTTAAAGAGCACTAGGAAATTGCAGTTGGAAGTGGAGTGGAAAAAGAAAGAAATTTAAGCTCACGGTATTAATTAAAGAATAATCAACAATTTATATGCCTTTTTCATTTCTATAGAAAAACCTACAGACTAAATCTCCTGTCACTCAAAAACATTTTGCATGTGTACTAAGCATTGAATTTGAAATTATTCCAAATTACTTAGGAGTTATGATTCAACTACCAAGTCGAGAGTTCAGTTTCAAGTCTGTTTGGTACATAACTAACTAGTTAACTACTCGTATACATGTAATACGAGAAGAAAATAAACTGCCCTATTGGTTTCATGTTAACAGGTGCTGGTTTGTATACATACAATTCAAGTCTAAGTAAACTGACTACTTTAACTAAAATGTAACTAAAGAGCTGTAAAACAGGGTACATCGGTTGCACTATGATTGACATCTAATCTAATACTGACATTTGACTATTAGTCACAACTCAATCAAACGAGATTTCCACACTTTTTTTGTTTATATTGCTCTTTAGAATGAAACTGTCTGGGAAGAAAAAACGTTTTATTTATGAAGACAACTACACTTAAATACCTATTCCATTCTATGAAGCTTAATTATATTTTTGAAGGAGAAATTGAAATTGTGAGAATTTGACAACTTTTACCTGATAGTATTTAAGCAACTGAGGCCTCTTCTTCTTATATGTTGGAGTGATAAGGTCACGTTCCATATCTAATGGAACTGGGTCAAGATGAACTGCTTTTATAAACTCAAATCCTTTCAACTGCCAAAAGAATATCCATCACCACATAAAATTTCAGGAAATGTACTCATGCATACAAACATGTGAACATGTAGATTACAATAGAATCAATTGGTGCAAGTGCAAGCATAAGACCATACACACACCACTTAAACAATCCTTTGAAAAAATTATTCTGGGCCATCCAACCATTGAATCTTTGTTATTTATATTAATATTACATGTTAAATTTTATTTCAACTTTTTCTTTAACTGGTATTTCAAACTAAATGTATGTGATTAGATTAGATTAGATGATTGATATCTTATATTACAGTGAAAAAGTTACTTTTTTAAAAAGTATGTTGTGTGGGAATTATAAATAGTCATGATAGTTGTAGAAAAACCCCTTTAGACTAATCTGAAATTTTATTAGCATGATATACACATACATACACTCCATACATAACAAATTAGAACAGTAATGAGCTTAAATTAGAAAGAACCTTCTTTTCCTTCCCAATTTTTGAGAGCTCTTCAAGTATGTAACTTTTTGCCCTAGAATCTTCACAGAGAGAATTGAAGTCCGTGGATATACCATTTTCTTCTGCCCAATGTTCAAGTGCCTGCTTGCTGGGGGTAACAACAGCAACAAGGAAGGCCTCAAAACTGTTTCCATAAACCCATATCTGAGACAGGAGGAGAAAAAACAGTTCAAATCAGCATGGAACAGAACAATTTCAACTCATGAAATGAAGCTGAACATAAAGACCGGTTATGTGTGTTTTTGCGAAATACATGTATGACACAATAAATAATTGTGAAGCAACATGCCACAAGAATAGTCTTATCTCTTGGACAAATGACCATGCTGAAGTACAGAATGCGGACACTACGTGAAGTAGATCAACATGCACCAGCATCTGTGTAAGACAGCACATAGGACTATGGGCAACAGGCCAATGTTGGTGAAAATTTAATGATGTTCGGTACAGTTAAATAACTATAAGTCCAGCAAGAAATAATAATTCAATTTGGATTATGTTAAGGAAGGAGAGGAAAAACATCCAGGCCTAGAAGTAGGCGTGTCTGCATAAACTGAGAAGCAAACTGAGGATCAGTCTACTGCCTGCTTATATTTTGAATTCCGTAATAAAAAATTATCAAGTTGAGCTGAAAACATTATCAGCTCAAGATTGGCCCCATTTATCTCAAGCCCGTCAGGGCATGGTTTCTGTAATTCTATAATGAACCAACAAGTTCATCAATTCTAGTAGTACGGAGTAAAAGGATCACTTTTCACATATTTTTTCAATCTTATATGCGCAATATTTTCACTATAAGCTAGGATGATAAATAATTGGAAGGGTTATCAAAACATACAGACTCAATAGAAGGAACTTGGCTAAAAATATTCTCCAGGTTTTCAACAGCAACATATTCTCCTTGTGAAAGCTTGAATATATTCTTCTTCCTGTCAATAATCTTCATACTTCCATTAGGTTGCCACTCTCCAATATCCCCTGTTGAATAAACTTCAAAATGTGACCCAACATCCAATTTAAATTGTATCTATACAATACAATTTTGGGAAACACAAAGGAAATAACCTGTATGGAACCATCCATCAATCAGAACCTCTTTTGTCAGGTCTTCACGTTTGTAGTACCCCGAAAACAAGGTATCTCCCTTTACACAAATTTCTCCTCTTGGAGTGCTTGCAAGGGCATCGTAACCCATTTCAGGAACAGATTCCAGGCATGCATCCACATTGGGTACAGGAGGACCCACTGTTCCCAACATGTCTAGTTCATTTGGTAATGAGACAAAGGTTCCCGCACAGGTTTCAGTCAGACCTGTTTTCATTTAAATGAAAAGGTAAATCAGTGAAGTTCATAGTCTAGTATAAAGGGTCGTAAAGAAGTCAATATTTGATATCTGCATTATTACATATGCTGCATCGGAATGAAAAAATGTATGAATAACTTGCACATAGCTTTCAGTTAGACTATTTATATTCCTATAAACATACATTAAAACTAAAAGTATTACTATTTGGGTTTGTGTGTGGTTCGTAAGATAATGATTAGCTGTGTTGATTTTAATGATAAAAATAGTGTGATTTTCTAAAAACCCTTATTAATTATAAATTATTGTTAGTAGAATAGTTAAATGGAATGAAAGTCAATAAATAAAGGTATATCAGTGGGGGGAAATAATAAATGTTGCATTTATATAGTAAAGTGACAATTATTGAGACAAAAACGTACAAATGAGACACGTTTTATGAGACGAAGGGAGTGGCGAATTGCCACATGCCACAGCTCATCTCAAATCTCAAATTAATCAACGCCAGTTTATATCCATAAATGGAGATAAACTAGAGTTCACTAAAACATAAATGGATATTCAACTATGTATCTGAGCGAACATAGCACGGTGTAAATTTTGATTTCCAATACAGAAAACGCATACCATATCCTTGTAGGACATGAGAACAAGTCACCACCCGTAAATAACTTTCAACATGCACAGATAGAGGTGCTGCTCCAGACAAAATAAGACGTACATGACCCCCTAAACCTTGCTTCACCTAATCAAATTGCAAAACTAACTCATGATCAGCCAAAAAGAGAAAATACATTGCTATCAAAATGGGCAGGTAATTAATATCAGAAATTTTGCTACCTTATCAAACACAACTTTGTCAAGAATTGGAGATGCTGCTGCATGCTTAAGCCCTTTCTTCATGTTATTCAACTTACTGCGATAAATTCTCAGAGCTTATATTATTTAGAATATTGCAATGCTTATTGGAACAGCCAATCTAAAAGAGAATTTGTGTGTGATTTGACATAGGAACACTCATGGTTTCCCAATAACTTATAGAAGATTCATGACATTTCATTAGTACGTACTATGAATAAGCAAAGTTGAATAATGTCTTCTTCAGGAAGCCTCCAGAAGAAATTTTCTGTGTCAAACCTGCATACCGGAGTTGAGAGTTTTAATAATATACTTTATTTCTAGCAGGTCAAAGGGGTGGTAACTCAGGAAAATAGGAAAGAAATGTGGAAAAAAAAAATCCCACTCCAATTATCATATAATATTTTACATGTTAGTTTTGTCCTCTTGAGATCATAATTTGACCATCAATACCATACACCAATCAGAAGTGCATACCTGAGTACACTCTATCAAGTACACGAGGTACAGCACAGAAAATAGTTGGTTTTAGCTCCCCAAGGTCTTCGATTAACAGCTTAACATCCTGCAGCAATTGTGCAAATGATGGACAAGGTCATATTCAAATCTGTTAGAAATAATATAAACCATTGATGTGGCTCTATCCTAACAGCTTAAGCTTTTAGGATAATCGGTTATTTGACATAGTATCAGAGCCTCTATGACTAAGTGGTCTAGAGTTCGATCCCCACTCCCCTCACTTTCTAATTAAAAAGTGGAATTTAAGCATATGGTAGGTGGGCCTATGCATTATTCGCGCTTCAAGCCCAAGTGGGCTCTTGCGTGAGGGGCCTTGTTAGAAATATTATAAAACCATTGATGTGGCTCTATCCTAACAGCTTAAGCTTTTGGGATAATCGGTTATTTGACAAAATCCAATCAAATTCAAGATTTTAACTTATTGGGGTCATAAAATCAAATCCAAAGTTCAATTATCACATTAAATTATAATTCAGTAACAAACCAGTTTAGTTAATATACTCACCCCACGCCAGAAGCCTATCGAGGCACCATGCCATATAAATGTCTCCTCAATGACCCTGTCAAAGATATGTGCGAGAGGAAGGTATGATAAGTACACATCCTTCTCAACCAACTGCAAAAAAGGAAAAAGTAGGGGAGATAATGTAAGTCAAAGAAAGGACACTTGAGCATTTAATATCTTAGAACTGAAGGGAAAAAAATCCAGAGCTTTGAAATTATAGATATAATATGCATGAGTTAAATGAAAAGAAATTGCCTGTAGGGAGTGCTTGGTGCATTCATGTAGTTACAAGTGAAATATAACAAAAAACTGCTTACTTTTTCATCGACACTCTCCAACAGCCGCTTAACCCCAGCTAAGAGGGTAATAATACTCTCGTTGGATATCAATACTCCCTTGGGGTCACCAGTCGTTCCACTAGTATACATTATTGTACAGATATCACTTCTTTTCTTTATAGGTAGATCAAAACTATGACTTTCACCCTGTGACAGGTATTAAAAATCAAATTAGGAATGGCAACAACAAACTTTCTATAGACATTACTTTCTCCTAGCCAAACTTTCAATGAGATTTAAAAAATTAACTTCTACTAAATTATAATAAATGCATATCTATAAAAAAATTGAACGAAGTCAACAAACCAAACAACCAATGGATAAGTTTCCATTATCATGATATCATTCCTTAGTTTTCTTATTTCAATTGCATAACAATTAAGTTAACTTATTTCTTTTCACACATTCCACTATTACTTAGAGTTAGTGCCAGTGGACTGAGATAGTGATACAAGTCACACAATTATTTTTGCTGCAAAGAAGACTCGGAGCACTTGCAGATAATGCCAATTATATATAAAATGAGCAGCTTTCATGTCAAATTTATTTATAATTAATAGTAGAAAGAGTAATAATAAATGAAATGAACAGCTCACCAATTGTAAAAATTCAGTCCATGAATATATCGTCAATCCAAACTTTTCAACTTCTTGCTTTTGTTCAGGGGTAACCTTTCCGAAGCTCACAATGGCTGTTTAAAGAAATAAAAATCACTGATTATTTCGAAAGCATGTTTATTTTAGCGAAGAAGATAATTAAAAATACTTACTCTTGAGATATTTGGTTGCATTTGGAAATGTCTTCAATAGCTGAAAAGTTTTAAAAATGAAGATAGGGATAAGACAAAACTTTGACAGAAGTGTACCTAACTCTCTAATCATTTCCTAAAAATAAATTATGTGACAAAGATTATTTTAATAGATGAACCTCAGGTATCTTCTTTTCTTCTGCAAATGCAATGGAGACCTCTGCATGGGATATAATAAATTCTATGGCCCCAGAACCTAAGTCATAGATGTATGAGAATGTCAAAGCCATAGGTAACTGGCAATTCAAAATTAGAAAACAGAATTTGAAAAAGTATTAGGATGGCATGTATTTCCGGTGAAATGAAAAAAATAACCTAACAAAATTCTTGTAACTGATTATCAATATCTACATAAAGGGACATTCTACCAGTATTATGCAAAATTTGAATTTCTTGCAACATAGTAAATTTCAAACAAGTTATCATTGTTGTGAGAAAGTTTATCACAGTTTTAGGCAAATGGCAAGATTCGGCGAAGGTTGAGTAATTTTTCAACAACTAAAAAAACTTTGCTCATATAGTAGGTAAGGTTTTCAAATAACGGATCAATGAGCTCACATTTTTGTTTATGAAATCAAAAGGATAAAAACATATATACCAGATAAACATTAAATTTCTTGATAAAGAGTGAATATGCTTACATTTTTTTTTATCAAGTATATGAAACTTTGTTCATAAAACATGTAAGTTTTTTCTAAGTCCCTAAATTAGTGAACTTTAGTCACAGTTGGCATAAAATGCCATATTGACAGAAATATTGCAACTTTTCACACAACTTCAAAGTGGAAAATCTCTTGTACAATAGATTTGGAAACCAAATTGCAATTGCAGTTGGGTAAAAACACCAATTCTGAGTATAAACATGCTAATCATATGCACATACCTAAGGTATCATATAAAGGAACACAAAGAAGTCCATGAGCATTGCAAGCCTGCAAGAGAGTCATGGATCAATCAGGAAGCAAGAGTCAGATTGGAGAACAACACAGGGCATCGAAATTGGGAAAATTTTAAAAGACAGCCAAGAGGAAAGAAATTCAAAAAAAAAAAAATGTACCTCCATACTCATAATCCACTCTGCAGAATTGGCACCATAAATACCACATTTTACACCCTGCAAACCACCAATTAATATGTACTAAGCTCAAAAAAACAAATCACTAGAAATAATAATTACTTGCAAAAGTGAAATGACAAAAGCATATAAGATAAATATTACAGGCTTAGGTCCAACAGGAAAAACTGTGACAAAGAGTTAAGCAATTGAACTCATCACATGGCCATGTTCTTGGTAAATGAATAACTATTAATCTATTCATGCCGCAGATAGTAATATATTTTCAAAGAAATTAATAAGAGGTATCTGAAGTTGGCAATTGCATGAAACCATGCACATTGGCATTGCACATTTGTAAATAATGAACGAAATGACCCAACCTATACATAGAATCCACGAACTGGAATATAGTACAAAGAGCAAAATGCTATTAAAATAACCAAAAACAAAATAAGGTTTAATTTTTCGGTAATCAAGAGATAGAAAACTTACTTCTTCATAACCACAGCTGCGGATGGAATTTCCGACTTTGATCACCATGTCATATACTTCTTTGTAAGTTAGCCACTTATACTTGCCATGCTGTAAAGTGTCAAATTAAAATGCGCATTTAAATAAACCAAAAGCCACGAGTGGTCAAGAAATGGCAAGAAAATTTCCCGAAAACAAAAGATTTATACAATAACATTTACCTTCCCATCCTCAATCTCTCGGGTACCAAGCATAGGATTATTTGGATATTTCTCAACAGACAATCTGTAAAACCACTATACAATCAGAACTAAAATAACTAATATATCCTCAATACAAGTCCAAATTTCTAGTATCAATTTTGTTAAATAGCGGCGCAAATATATCATAGCAAAATTAGAACAAATAGTTATTGTTCCACGTACAAATGTTGCAAAGTGACGGCTATAGCGGCTCTACAGCACAGTTACATTTCAGAATTTGAACAAATCGCTATTTTCTTTGTTATATCTGATTTCTTAACACTGATTTTTATTATAAAATAACAAAAAAAAAATGAATTAATACATTACACATACTGTGAGACTGAGTCCAAAATAAACTGAAAAATTAAAACCATATTATCAAATAAAATCCTATTAATGCGCACAAAAAAGTCAACAAAATTTCTTCAATGTTTAAGAGAATAAAAACTCCAGAAACCGAATAACAAACTCTGATTTACTTAATGTGACAAATAGTTAATTAAAAAAAAAAAATCAACTAAGATATAAATATAATTATGATTCAGATCAGAGAGCACTTTTTGCAAGTTATAATAATAATAATAATAATAATAATAATAATAATAATAATAATAATAATAATAATAATAATAATAATTCAACGAAGAAAATAAACGCATCCGATCTAGTAATTGCTGAGATAATTAAAAACAATGAAATGATGATGATTAATTGATTAATCGAAGAAACAAGAAGCTTCAAAAACTGAAGTCGTAGCTAATTGACTTTGATATGAAATTGAAGTGAGAAAGTAACAAACTAACCGGAAAACATCCCAGCAACTATCAAGACCTTGAATAGGGGCAGGAAAACCATCTTTAGCGAAGATGCTACGATAAGCAGGTCCTCTGGAAGGTTTATTTTCGGTAGCTTCAACTGCTTTTTCAACTTCAATGATGAATCTCTTCTGCGACGACATGGTTGGTTCTGTAACTAACTGTTGTTCCGATCGAAGAAGAAGAGAAAGTAGTTGAGAAATTTAAATGCAGTTATGTTACTACGTAGAAGTTATGTGATGTGAATAATGAATGAAAATTAGTTTTGACTTTGAAGAAGCGATAGATTACTGATTAGTGGTAAAGGTACTTTATGACGAATTAGGTTTGGCTTGGTCAGCAAATATCGTACTTTCTCGATTACGCAGCTTTGTACAGTATTTTCTTCACCTTTTGACCTATTTTTAACTACTTTCCGATTTGTATTACGCTCAAAAAACACTCTTCCTAAAATACCGATTTTCTAAAATTAAAATTTTGTTGTACAATTTTATAAGAAAAAAATAAGAATTATTTTAAAGTTTGCAATGTATTGTATTAATTATTTTTAACCGGATATCTTTTCTTTGCGTGCAATTGTAAATATTAATCCCTCGAATAGGATCACTCAGGTGGTTAAAGCTCTTCCTCAAGTGAATTTAACATTGTTACTGCTCAAAGTCGATTTTGATCTAATAACATCTGATTAAGCTGAAAGATATCTGTTGTCATCTCATCCAAGTGATTTTGAGTCGATGTATTGTATTAATTAAATTTTCACAAAAATACTACTAATTGAATAAATAAAAAGTAATTTTTCTCTTTTAATAGTTGAAAGATAATTTTGAAAAAAAGAATGTACTTATAGACAAATGCAAAAATTAGCGCAATTGGTGAAAATATTAAATTTGATAAACCAGACATCATATAGAGATTCAAATCACGACTTCTTTCTTCACCTTTTTATTTGAATGAAAAAAACACTAAAATAAACAAATTTTTATTACCTTAGTTATCAAATGACACAAAAAAAAAATTGTTATTTTTTTTTTGACAAAAAAAAAAAAAATTGTTATTAAAATGACACTTATTTTAAAATAGAGAAAATAACAAATTGGCTTTTAGAAGAGTATATAGACATATTTTGATATCCACTAGATATTTATTAATATTCCATCTTTCGATGTCTATTATTGATATATTTCATTAAAATTTTACTTAAAAAATCTCAGTTGAAATTAATTTTATGAAAAATGAATAGACATTATGTATTTTTTTGTCTTCTGACATACAACTGCCTCATTAAAATAATATAAAAATACATTAGAAATAATTGTATGAAAGTTAAAAAATAGATTATTGTATGAGAGAGATGTGTTTTATAATATATTTTTTTGTCAGGTAGTTTAGCGGCTTGAAATTCATCTTTTTAAAAGTGAATAAGTGGGATACTAGATTTGCAACCTGTCTCTGCACAAATGTGTAATGTCTTTTACCAATTGAGCTAAATTCATAAGGACATAATTTTCTTATCATGGTTATTAATTAATTAAATAGATTTGAAGATATTATCCATTTATTTGATCTCATAAAATAAAAAGGTTTGAATTATTTTTGACAAAAAAACATAGTTATACGTGTCGGTTGAACAACTCAAAAGTGAATTTGTCTCTACCCAAATAGCTTGAGACGAATTATAACGAGCAAACAAGTTGTGTCCACGATGTATTTTAATATGGACCCATAAAATATAGTATGGTCTACCTTATACACCACACACCTCTAATTTTTGGAATTTTTTATTTGGTTCCCCATGGTCCCAATTATAAATTTTTATAAATAACTTTTTATCTTTAAATATAAATACATTAAAAAAAATTCTTTCCGTTAATAATTTTTATATGAATATTTTTATTTAATTGTGAATATAAAATATAAAATATATATAAATATGTTACCAAAAAAAATTATATAAATAGATATGTAAAATTAATATATATCTTAGACAAATATATTACTCTAATAAAAATATTACAATAGGGAGGGAAGGAGCACATGTTATTTTTTTAAGGCATGTGGTACGAGTTACGTCCTTAACAAGAAAAGGAGAAAAATAAATGACGTCCATTTGTTTGTCTATTTTTTTTTAATGACAATTTGAAGAGTTGAATTTTTGAAAGTTTCTCAGTAATCATCCATATCTCTTTGACATTTTGCCACCTATTTTTTGTTGACGTATAAAATTATCTATTTATATCTTCCTATAAAAATAAGATCAAACAAATGCAAATGGCGGTGGTTCTAGAAAAATTATAGAATACAAATTTTCAAAAGATACAGTTTCCTGGTTCAATAAAAATATGATATGATTTCAAAATGAAAAAGGTTGTACCTTAAATGGCATCCATAAGCAATAACCACTCATAACAGATAGAGGAAACTTAATTATGAACTAATTTATAGAGGATAATTGATAAATTAACTGAATAATGAATATGTTAATTTAACTTACAGTGTTTGATACAATTAGTTGTTTTTTTTATTGAAATAAATTTAGAGCATTTCATTATATATAGACGACTTCAATGATTTGTCTCCTAATAAACTCAACAAAATAGTTTTTTAAAATAAAAATTATAAACACTTAAACAACCTCTTATCATATGACCAAACTTTTTGTCAAAAAAAGAAAAATCATATAACCAAA